>JBCAUI010524810.1:0-11665 GCA_038406195.1 Haplosyllis anthogorgicola | reverse complement strand
CTGGGTCACCTATAACCATATATGGGCAATCTAGATCATCCAGGCACCTTGTGTGCAGCCGCTTGTGACTGAAATCACTCAACTGGAACCACCCTGGCAAGGATTCAAGCTACTTTTGTCAAATTAAGGACTTTTGAACTGAACTAGAATGATCCGGGACCAATTCAATAACCTAGTGTTATTCCAATGTAAATATTAAATCAAACCCGTCACTATCTATTTGAAATAAAAAACCACTTCACGACATTATGTTCAAAATGCGGGGTTTTCTTCTAAGAAGACAAATTGTGCCATTCGGCCAGTTAACGTTTTTTCCCTCGTAAAAATTCATTTTCATAATTTTTCGCCGGTTACAGAAAAATATACATGTATTGTAGATTGTATTCGTAAATTTGATGATAAGTAAGATAAAAATCCAGGGCATTATTTAAATGTTACATGCACAAATAAATTCATTTTGAAAAGAAATGATGTTCATGTAAAAAGAATTTATTGGCACCATTTCTGGTACGGTGACCGCAGGCCGAAATAGTTGCGGTAAAGTTCCCCGGCCCCCGATAACTAAATGAGCGGTTGTTTTTGAAGATTTGACGGGTGTGTTGTTAAGGAATGTTTCACCTGGTGAGGACAGCCAATCAGAGCTGAGGCTTGTTTACGTCTTAAGTCTTACTTGACAACTTGTAAAATTGACCAATTTTGCTACAAAGTAAAATTTTCGGCAAAAATGAAGATAAGATTGAATACAAATGAATCCAAAGTCCACTTTATCAGACAATTATGGCAATTTCAGAATTGTAGCTGACAAATTTCCTAACATCGTATGCACTGCTTTGTTAACTTTGGAAACTGTAAACTTTATAATTTTGCTTCAAATTAAGTTTGCGAGAGACAGAAAGCCTTATTAGACTGTTAATTTTAATTTGTGTTAAAAGTTAAATAAGTTTCCAGACATTTGTAAGTGATATTAAGTGTTTGTCGTTGCGAGCAATGTCAACCTTTGTTAACTTTATTTCTTAAAAAGTTTCTATTTTCATTCAAGGTAAGTTTGCGATGGACAAAAATGTGCAAAATTTTACCTAATTGTCTTTGATAAACACTAATTGCCTTTTACGTAAGAATTTGATAAGTTGCTTGTGTTGTGTAAGTGATAGTTGATATATTTCCTAAAATGGGACGTTGTGTTAAGTTGGCCGTGTTTTGTATGAATAAGTGTGTATTACAGCCCAAACGCACCGGGTCTCACCTAGACACAAGACCCCAATATCTGGGTTTGTAGGGCCAGTAGCTGATCCAGGAGTGGAGGGGGGTAGATGTGATTTTACCTAGACACAGGACCCCAACATCTGGGTTTATAGGTCCAGTAGCTGATCCGGGGTAGAGGGGATAAAGGGGTCTCACCTAGACACAAGACCCCAATATCTAGGTTTTTAGGACCAGTAGCTGATCCAGGGGTAGAGGGGGTAGAGGGGTCTCACCTAGACACAAGACCCCAATGTCTGGGTTTGTAGGGCCAGTAGCTGATCCAGGGGTAGAGGGAGTAGAGGGGTCTTACCTAGACAGGAGACCCCAACAGCAGACATTTAGGACAGTGTTTCAATTGACTCACGTTGTCACCAGACCAAGGTGTAAAATTGGTACCAGCCTTGTACAGGAGGACCGCAATACGTTTGGTACAGTGGATGTGGAGCTGTCATCTGATCTCGTCATCTTGGACAGGATGTGTTTGGGACTTTAACGTTAATTAGCTGCTCATGGTTTGAGGAGAAAGCGTCTTTGATGCGACATTTTTCAGACGGAATGTGAATCACCCATTCACAGAAGTAGTTCGTTGCATTTAATAAAATAACAAGGCTGCGTGTTCTGCACACCATGTAGTTATCAGGGGAACCAGTGATGTCAACACTAATTGCCAGTGTACACAGTAAGGAACATTTTCAATCTGCCAGAAGGAACAGCTAATCTGAAAATCAGGTCGCCAAAACTAATATAAGTTGGTCCACAGGGTTCTTGACGTTACCTTCTCATTAAACACTTGGCGCGTTTATATAAATTTACATGTGCAAAATGAAATTCTTCACACATTTACTTCTTTGTTGTTAAGTTAGGCTGCCGTGCAGGACCAGCACTCTTTTGAACCCCAGACCAATCTTAGGTCGCCATGGCGGCCAGGCGAGTGTTGATTTCGTGTACTGAATTACAACAAAATTGATTTAATTCTGATGAGGCCCTCCGGTTTTGGACTGGATTCCGTTGTATGGTTCTAGTTCGGCATGTCCTTATGTCTCGGGCATCACCTTTTACTGTAACATGTTGATGGAGTCAGTTTGCAGACATGCGGCCCGGGGACTGATTGTTATTATTTGTTCAGAAACGTAAAGAATGTGAGTTTTTGTGGATTTTACGTCATTTGGAGGAGAGATTACCACGTTTGCTGGTAATTGGAAGCTGTATGGTTGTTCTGTCGATTATTGTCTGTCGAATGACAGAGTATGTGGTCGTCCGCCTAAAAAAACTTGTAAAAGTAGAAACCAAGACAAAACGAAAATTTCAATTTCAATTTCCACTCCATGATATTGTTTTCTTTGGTGACGTCAAAACTTACAGCGTCATGACGTTAGATACCATTGCTATGACATTCGACAGACTAGTAGTTGCACAACTACTTTTTCCATTTTTAAAGGAAGGGTCCAGTCCTTGACTCCACTCTGTCTGACTTGACTCTATCCCAGAAAATTGTAATGGCTGCTAAGAAAACTACTGAACCGTCTCATCAATGCAGAGAGATACAATGACCCCTAGGGGGTTTCGGCTCAATGATAAAATCTACATAGGGAAGCCTTGTAGCTGAGGATGATTTCATTAAGATCTGCGCTTTAAATAAAAATGTCAAAAAATCAAATTTATCAAGAAAACAGATTGTACAATGCAATTTCCACACGCCTGAGTCATCAATGTAGTTTTTAAGCAACCATTTTCACAACTAGTTTAAATCCTTAAAGAAGTTTGGAGATCCGCATTTTAAATCCCACTGATAAACTTTAAGTACTTGTGCGCAAATTCAAACTTAAGCTTCAGTTTTCAGCATCATTGACAGTATTCGATAATGATTAATGGATCCAATGTAATTAGTTCACATCCATTTAATATTCCATTTCTTGCTTGGCCAACAACCAGAAAATTGCGGATTACAATTTGACATTGAATTCTGACCTTGAACAATTCAAAACAATACGCCACACAATGTCACTGTTAGCAGAAACAATAAAGACTGTGAAGTTTGTTTATTATTCCATTAGTGTCGTAAAAACAATAAAGCTATTTCAGAAAATGTTGCCAAAATTCTCCAGAGACATTTTATTTAGCTTTATTCACAGACTCCTCAGTGTATTCTGGGTCTTCTGGATCACAAAAGAACGAACGGCACTATCGTTATATAACCCACTGGCGGATCCTGGATTTCTCGTACGGGGGTGACAACTTTCGAGCGCCCCAATTTTCACCCCCTTTTTACGTAAAAATCGCTAAAATCTGTGTGAAATTGAAAAAAAAATTGGGCTGTAGGGGGGGGACGCGCCTCTGGCCCCCCCTTGGATCCGCCAATGTAATCCTACCCAAAGCTTTATTCCAAAACGAGACATACTGTTTTATTATACGATTAAATTCTAAAATTTCTCAATTTGAAGCATAACAAGTAAGAGCGTTGTAAAGTACATCAATGATATTCACGGTTTACCGTCCCTACCTTCAGGGTCTTCGGGAGAATACTTCAATGTTTTTGCATGCAATCATAGACCAATTTGTCATCACACTGTTGTTCCATGGGGCCAGTCATTGGGTGTTGAACTAAGATGAAGTACCATCGATTCCCATGTAATGGAAAATTGAACTTGATTGATTGAAAAACTATGTTATTCTTTTACAATGAAACATTGGTTCAATAAAGTTGTTTTTCATTTGATTATGTGTAGTTCCTTTTTTCTCATATATCATACAACAAATGACTGAAAACAACACTGACCACTTCAAGCAGATGTTTACTGCTTGATACAAGCATACAGTAGAACCTACTTTAACAAGCCACTGCGTTGTGCAGTCACTTGGCAACTACAGCCAATATGTAGGATTTTTTCTTATATTTTCTTACAGATAAATCATTAAAATCATCACTGCTTTGAGAGACCACCTGTCATATACGGCCAATTTAGATTACGAGTTAAGGGTTCTACTGAAAAAAAAATGCCTTTAATCTCTAGCCAGATTAAAAGTAACGATCAAGTCTTGTATATCAGTCACCCTAAGTTGTCACCTTGACATAAAGGTTAATATACCATAACTAATGTCACTTCACTAAAACTTCTTCTCATCTAACGTCTAGTAAAAACAAGTACCGTATTTACCCGGATGCGGGCACCCTCTAATTGCGGCGCCGCACCTAGGTTAATCAAGAGATTTCTGATTTAACCAACTCTTTGAAAGAAATGTTTTAAAATCATTTTGAAAAACCTTAAATGGTTATCCTCTTAATACATGTCAATTTGTGCACAAAAATAAATGTAAAGACATGTTTAAATTTGGTATCTTGATCTTTTTTTAAAAGGAAACGTCAATTTAAAAAATTGAACTTGGCACCGGATGCCTCAATTTGGGAAAATACGGTGCAGTAGAACCTGTTTTGAGCGGCACCTTTTTAACGGCATACCTGCCTTTGACGACAGTGTCACTGTAAATTGAATCCTTATTATTCATGTTTAATTTACCTGTTTTGTACGGCATACCTCCTTTTTACGACATCTTTGACCTGAAAGATTAGGGTGTCGCTCAAAACAGGTTCTACTGTATATCATCATGTGAATGATTCATCAAACATGGTACAGAAACAACACATCCAAAAATAGACGTCCTCAGTTTAACCTTTTGCCGTATGCCTCAGGGGTATGACGAGACAGGGTGCGTACAAATGATCTATCAACTAGTTAAATTGTGACATCTCACAAGCACACAAATATGGCAAATATAATGGAGAGATTTAAGGAGGTAAAAGATTGTCATTCCTCCCCATAAATCACACCGCTTCTGTTTATTTATAAATTGTAAGTAAGAAATAATTTTTATATCATATGTTAACTGCAGCGGATATGTTTTCAATTGAAGATAGTGCATTAACTATTCGACCTCAATTTTCCAAAACAAGTCACCAGTTCTTTGATTCCTTAAGGGTTAACCTGGTGTATTATTTCCGAAAGAACTGTCCATTCCTGTAAAAGTACTCGGATGTCTTGATACAAAACGTATTTTGCTTTCGCCAACAACCCATACGAACAATCACAGGTAACAATTATTCTGTTATATCATTATATGACATCTATCAAAAACACTGTTTATTTGCCACACTCTTTATCAAAAGTGCCTGATACCAATTCCTGTTAATAATACTGGTAAGCCACATACCACTAGTAAATAACAAGTTAACCCCAGGATCCTGAAGCTAAAAATAAAAACAACTTTCAATTCAGCCCCCCTTTCATGAAATGCAGAACAAAATGGCAACACACCTGAAGTAGCTACCGAAATGCTAAATTTCTCCCAATTTCTATTTAAGCACCGCGAACAGAGGACAGACAGAATCAATAGTAATTTGGTTTCTTACAAGATTAAATGTGTAAAAAGCCAACACTTTTCTTTCACCCATGTTTCTTTACAAGTGATTGGTAATGTTTAAAGAAGCATTCAGGAATAAATAAAACACGGCTCGTTGTAAGTGGGTGGTATTTACACTTACAATACCTGCTCTTAGCTCTTAGGTGGATAAGGTTTCCACAGAAAATTTGATAACCTCTAAAATCCAAAGCAGGAATTTTCTTGCCTCACTTCATGAGACGTAATTCCAAAGTAATTGGTCCCCATTCGTGTTGTAATGACTCTAGAGATTTCAATTTTAGAATGCAGCTGTATCTGGATGAATTTGTAAATTCTATTTTAGACCCAAACGGAAATTAGCTTAAATAGAATATTAAGCATTGCTAGCCTGTGACAAGCTATAAAATTTGTATGTGAAGCAAGATGAGTCCCGGTGGTGTGGTGGTAAGCATGTCGGTCCGGTTAGTGGACAAGGTAGAGACGTTGGTCTCGGTGTAAAATTGGTACCAGCGTAAGAAGGCATCGTGTGTTGGCCTCAAGGGGGATGTAGACTGACCTGTTCTCACCACCTTCATGTGACGGCTCACCCTAAGGTTGGGTGAAATGCCTGCTGGGAAGTAATACTGTAAAGCCGCTCTCAAACAGTGAATATTTGTCTCGGGAGCGCCATATCAAGTGAATGACCTTTACCTTTAGCTGTACAACTAAAAGCGTACAAGGCAATTGTAATCTAAAATCTCTCTAAAATTATTCACTGGAAATTCGATGAGGTCCCTGTCTTGCCTCTTGTTGACATCTCTTCAATTGATCGCATTTCATACTTTAAGCTAAACGTTCCAACTTTAGCTCAGGGAATTTCAAATAGTGTACACTCTAAATAGCATTGCTTTCATATTTTAAGCAAAAGTATAACCTATAGTAAAACTAAACATTCCAGCCTTATCTCCAGAAAGTTCGAGACAGATGATTCAAATAAGGTCCACTCCAAATCTACAGTCCAGAGGCAGTACAAAACAGGAGGAAACAATTTGCATGGTTTTGAGACAGAAACGCTCTCGGTAAAATGGCAGCTACAGGAGCACTTCGGGTGTTGGTATTGATAAAATCTAATTATCTCCAAAGAAACCTTTTTAGGAGTCTAGTCATTCCACTACAAGTGGTTGAAGTCTAAACCCTAATAGGCACAGGGTCTGATGGTAACTTTTTAGACCTTATGTCCATCAGTTACGTTTTCTAACATGAGGAGTTTGCTGACATAAGACTACGGAGCCACTTTTTCGTTCTAATATCCTTGGTTTTCGTCTGTCTCTTTTTACAAATTAAGAATACATTCATTATGTTAAAGGATGACATTTTTAAAAGAAATAACAACATACGAAAAACTAGAAAAGGGTAGTTCAAAAACCGAAAACCGAAATTCAGGCTAAACTGGAAGATTTCTATCGCTGGTTTTCAATAAGCTTATTTTGATATGTATGGTACAGCACCTGATCCGAAAATTACAGAAATATTATAAAACCATTACACGCATAAACGGCACTGCACACGAAGATTTCCGGCTGACCAAAACCGTATCAACACTCCATTACCATTTAGAGATATTCTCCGCAGTAAAAAAACCGACTAATGTTCAGGTCATGAACCTTATTTCATCACAATTTTCTCATCTCTTTGGTAAAACAATATCTATTACATGAACATAATGAAGTAGTCTCAAGCCAAATAAAGTGTGTGGTATTTTTTTCAATGAGACATTGAGAATAGAAAACTGTAACAAGGTTATTGTTAGAGTTTGTTCAGTCTTTTATGCTGTGGTGAGAAAGTGTAACCGTAAACGAGTACAATAAATCATTAAAATTGGTAATTATGTCTGTAATTCTCACAAACCATATAAGAACGAACTATCATTTCAGAAAGGGTCTCAGCGATCCTGCCGAAAACACATGTAATTAATTTTCGGCACCAGCTCTACTTGTAAGAAAGACGAACAACAACTGCAGGCTGTGATGTGGTCTACTGGGATGCAAGGAAAAGACAATGAAAGAAAAAGAATACAAGATTAGACAGAACAACGTGAATTTGTTCAATTGTGAGATAACAAGCTGTTTGCCATTCTTGTAGATGGCTACCTTCAACGACATTCGCAAGGCAAAATCAGAAATACACTCAAGCTGTCGTCCATAGCAATAAATGGCTCAAGCCTTAAATCTTTGGAAAATGAAGAAAACAAATTATTCAATATTTCCGGGTCAATTACTTGAAAAATCGAATTACTGTTTTCACAGCAGTAAATCAGTTTTTTTCACCAAATTATTAACAAATCTTGCTCAAAGGAATCTTGCTCCACTCTCCTTGGCTTATCAATGCTTTATTGCTCACTGCAGTTAGCTACTGGCCCTTGTAAACCCTAATGTTCTACCTGATCCCTAAATCATAGGATAAGAATTCCACATTCTGGATCAGAAGTCAATTATTTCCCAAATACGTGCGAATTCTCCTTGAATATTTCACAATCCAGAATTAATGTTAATGTCATTAATGCAATTTGTCGAATGTGTTTGTGGCTTTGGGCTAAACTGCGCAATAAATGAATAATTTGGCATCATTTTGCGGTTGGTTACCCGTGAACTTGTCCTTAAGGAGCTTTTTTTAACACAAAGATTTATTGATTTTCCCATTATTGAATATTGAACTCTTTTGATTGAGCTGCATTGTTGCTTTATTGTACAAGAGTCAATTATGGACGTTTATCAACACCAAGTTTGTAGTGTAGGTAATAGTTACCTTTAAGAAAATGGTAAGCCAGATTTGATTTTTAAACGGCATAAAATATTTTTAATATTATTCTTTACTTTAAAAAATACACTTATCATGAAAAAAAAGTACGTGACTCACTGATGCACAATTCATTTCATGTAATTTCATGCTAATTCTTTCTTTTTTTTTTTAGTATCATCTTGTACGTTTCGTCGTAAATTACAGGAAGTGGAAAAGGGTTGCAAAATATCCAGTTGTGCTGTATCACAGTGTCAGACAGTGAGTCACGTATTGACTACCTTTTTTTCATGAAAAATCTATATTTTATAAGGCAATACCAAAAATACAAATTTTATGTAATTTTGAAATAGAATTCGGTACACCATTTACACGTCATCTACACAGATTACACCCTAAACGGCGTAACGATTACCTAACCTGGTTTGAGGCCAAATGCTTAATTTAGAAAACATAATTTAGCATGTTTTTTTGTTTCTTTGATGCTTTAATCCGGTTTGGCAACAAATAAAAGGTCAATACATACAAAAGAGTTCAATGTCGCAAGGTATGCTTTTAATGCGCAAGTTATGCGAACTAATAATTGTGATTAGGGGAAATACCATCAATATTATCAATGGGAACTGAATAATTTTCCTTTGTCAAGATTTTCCAGTCTGGCTAAGAGAATTTTTCCGATTTATTTCATTTATTTTGGGGCTTTGATCTTCATAAGTGCAGTGATACCCGATACCTTTACATCTAAATTAGCTTCATCGTATGCCTTGAACATTCGATTTCCTTCACTCCAGGTAAACAAATCGTAGCACAGTGACACACACAAAATTTACCTATCTTTGTTTCAGTGAGTACTAGATAGAGTTGTCACTGCTAGTGAGAATAGTCGACTAGTCGAGTTTAAAATACTAGTCAACAAATTATATAGGCAGCCGACTGGTCGTTACAGATCAAAACTTTCAATTTTCTGCAGTATCTGTGAGATTTTTCTAAAGGACGTTACATGTGTTTGACTAATTTTCATACCACAACATAAGCTTTAAGTCAGTGTTAAAGAGCTTAAATAATGCAGTAATTTGATGCAACATACACCACATGACATAATGATGTTAAATAAAACAGATAAACAATGAAAGATTGACTAGCCAATCATCGACGACTTGTGGTTCTCGATTAGTCAACGATTAAATTTTACCAGTCGCGACAACTCTAGTACTTGATGAGTACTATGTTGGCAGAAATCCCGTAATAAACTCATCTTAGTCCTAAATAACCATAAACTTTTCATAGATGCAAGGGGCCCTTAAAAACTCCGACCGTCGCTTACTCACACAACAACAAGCACTGAAGACCGCCATCTTTTCAGCGTGACATATCCACTTTTAATGTAACAGATCTGCAGCCTCATCAGACTAGGGATGCAGAAACGTGGAATGGTGCCACAGACAAGACGCCATGCCGCATTAGCGACAGACAGACAGACAGACTGACTGAATTTTTCACATAAGTTTCTCCTAGTTACACTTTCATTATCTTTATTTTCACGGTCTTTGGGATTTTCATTTTGTCCTCATTGTTATTATTGCCATAAATGAGTCCCTCTTGAATCACAGTCACCGAGGTGTACATAATACTACTCATGGGTTTTGTCTCATAACTTCTGTTCGTGAACGTTTTCCTCATACGGTAGGTTACTGTTGCCTGGATATAATCCCTTTACCGTAGTTTTGCTTTTCAGTAAGAGTTGTCGCGACTGGTCGGATTAGTCGACTAGTCGAGTTTGAAACACAAGTTGAGAAATTATCATGTTAATAGACTGGTCATCACATGTCAACAATTTCAATTTAATGCAAGCCGGAATTTTATTAAGGAGTTTACATACATATCATAACTGTAATTTTCATATCATAACATTAGCTTTGAGTCCTGTCAATTCACTGAACTGAGGCAATGATTTGATGCAAACTACACCATGTCATGTAAGTAATATTGACAAATATCGAAAGATTCGACCAGTCGATCATGGTCGACTCGGGGTACCCGACTTGTCGACGACAGAATTTTTACTAGTCGCGACAACTCTACTTTTCAGCATATTAACACCCCCGCAAGAAGGTTCATCACCACAGAGACTGTACGATTCACGCTAAAGCTCTGAGGCACTAAAAAGGTTTCTTTAAGAAACGTAAAGCTGACTTACTTATAAAATGTGTTCATGTGTTCCTTCCAGGTCTTTGTATGTGCTACTTTGGTACTTTGTTCATTTAGATCAAGAGAACTGTCCCTTTTTGCCATTTAATTAGCAGACTTTGGTTCGAGTGCTGAACTTTGTGTTGTTTGCTTTGGCCACGGAGCTTTGATTGTTTTACATGCCTATCCTGCCTAAGCTGTACCTTTGTACACATAAAAGTTCCTTTGCAATCAGATATGTGGGCATTGCATCACTGCAACATTAGGAATATGCACCGTTTTTTCGGGTTGTACTCCTTTATCACGAAGTCTTGTTGATTTACAATGTGCAAGTTAAGCCATAAAAGCGCACACTTTTGCACAAAACAGATAACGATTTTGTATCGCTATGTTACCGTACTTTTCTCCTGCTCAACATATCGCTGGTTGAAGTCCATTACACGATTCTGATATTCAATCGTTGGCGACTGTACTTTGGATAACTTTTAGGTAAATTGTCTGCATGGGAAATTTCCAGTTTCAGTATCATGTTTTGGTCTTGCTCGCTTTCTTGTTTTGGGTCGTGACCTTTTTGCTTGTGTGAAGTTAAATATCAAAATTACGCCTTAAACCTCTGAAACTGTGGAAGTAGGAAACAGGGCAGGGACAAAGCCCTGTACCAATATGTAGGTGGTAAAAGTCCTCAAGTTATGAGTCAACCACCGCTATAACTCCACTGAAAGGGGGTATGAAATCAACAGGGCATGCGGCATGTTTTGGGCACTTATGACCCATGAATAAATAAATTTACTACAATAAAAAACAGGTCCAGATGGACCTGAGCTCATTTGGCATTATCAAAATACTTTTGGCAATTTAGGTCACAATATCACAAGGATACAAAATGTCTAAGATAAAATTTCCAATGTGACCAATGAAAGACACATATAGGGCTGTCAAACTAGAAATATAAGCAGGATCAAAGTAATTTTCACAGGAAATAAAGAGGATATATAGATGCATATGACTGCAAAATATGAAGTCTGTATCTTTACCTGTGTGTCCACAAATAAGGTTCAAAGAAAAA
>JBCAUI010524809.1:0-24371 GCA_038406195.1 Haplosyllis anthogorgicola | reverse complement strand
CAGTGTGATACTGTCGAAAAGTACTTACTTCACAAGTAATACATCTATCGGATTGAGATGAATTCACCTAGAAATACTTAAAAATGATAAAGCCACAGTGAATTTCACCATTGATCTGCTGTCTATGCAAGGATTCTAATAATGTATTTCTCTAATCAAAATACAATTACCTTTGTATCATGTAATGCTCAGTCATCATAATTAGGATCACTTCACATGTAAATGTAACCATCCATAAAGGGATCATGATTTGATGACAAGTGGTATCGATCATCGCGATTTTGAGCACGAAGGATCAGAAGTTCGGAAATCCGACTGTTCGTCTTGGCCCCATTGAGGCTGTCGCGTTTACTTCACTTTATCAAGAGAATGTATTTTAAAACAATTCACATTAAAGACCAGGATGTACAATTTTATTTTCATTTAGTTTTCTCTGTATTTGAATATTTTACCAAACTTTGCAGAAAGAAAATAAATGACGTAGCCTCTGTTTTCATAAGATTTTATTGACATTAATATGAAGATAGGTATATCAAAATAAGATAAAGAAAATACATCTTAAGATTTCATAAAGGTAGGCTGTACAAGAACCACAGGGTCATCAAACCTTTATTCATCATTTTTACAAACGAAATATTACCTGCAAATTTGCAAACTTTGATCTACTATCGTATAATTTTTTTCTATCATAAAAATGATGATTGTTTTGATATGATGACCACTTTAACAATATATACCGCAAGTCAAACAACACCTTCAACAAATAACAACGTACTGAATTTATATGTAGTACAACTTTTTGTATCAAATACTACATCTGTCTGGTTACACTGAAAACTGTGAATCAACATAGTCAAGCAGTTTATAATAAATTGCCAAGCAAATTTATTCTATAACAAGATACATGTTAGGACACTTATTATCCCACAAGTCCACCTCCCTAAACTCTCGTGTTTTAGGTTTTTGCAGTTGTGTAAAGCTTTTGAAACCAAACTTCCCTGGAAACATTTCTAAGTCAGACCGTACAAGAAAATAGACTTTTAACAATTGAAACTTTTTTATTCTGTAACCAAGAAAATACAATTTAACAATAATAACAACAACCAATCACTTGTTTCAATAGCATGTAAGTAATAAAATTTATAATACAAAAAAGATATATATATTAATAACAATAATAATGCATATGATATGTTAAGGCGCCCTAAGTAACTGGCACACAAATCATGCAAGACGACATCTATGGAGATTTATCCGCATATAGCAGATAACAATTTAAACGAATGAGACCATAATGATAAATCAAAATTTGAAATCTGATGGGTGAGTCAGTCCTTTGCAATTCAAACAAAGAAATAGAAAATAAAAATTATTTGCGCGACACAGACTAAGTGTGCTACTCTCTCAGATTTGAACCCATTGTCTTGTGCGCACTGTGAAAATAAATGCTGTCTCTGATAACAAAAAGACTGCAGACGGATACATCTTTACATGATGAAATGCAATACTAACGTAACAAAGTGCAAAATATATCACCTATGCATTTTACAGGTAACAAATAGATCTATAAATAACAAATGTCAGTTACTATTTTTAAATATGTGTAACGTCAATGTTGGAATTATTTCTGTCAGGCTGTGGCTGGGCCATGACGATACAGGCATTCACACTCACACACGCACACACGCAACTTCGTATAGTAATTCACTGTCACTGTTCACAAAGTCTTATAAATTTGCTTGATTACATATATTTAAGCAACTTTTATGGTACATCTGCATGTTAATTCCGGAATACGGTAACGAATTATATCACGTAAAAAAACATTAAAACATAAAAGTTAAAATCACATAGTGCTATGGCTGTCATTCTGTGATTTTGATCTGCCACACAGCCTAAAATTGTGATTGGAACAAAGCAAAGCAATATAGGGAAACAAAAAACGTTATTTGCCAGGAGGCCAAATATATTTTTTTACTGTTTAAAAGCACCAGTCATAGCAGTCAGTAAAAACTTTTTACATTCATTGTACATTATTTGTGAAAATGACTAGAATTGATTACAAAGTGTTACAATTGAATTGACTATTATGCCTGTTTTGGTGTTAACGATAGAAAAAATAGTCTTTCCAGGCATGTTCCTCTAGTGAAAACTTAATACAATCGTACTCTAATATCCCCAGTATTTCTACAGCTCATCGCCTAGATCTAATACCAACAGAACATTAGTTTGCGCGCACTAAGAAATTAGATATTACCCCATGACAATTATATAAAAAAAATTCAAGAGCTGCCTGTTTAATTTTTCAATCTTTCGTATGTCAAAGATAAATTTGAATAGAAAAGTGAAAAATCTTCGTAGTTTGTAATGTTACGACTGGCACTGCTGCTCAACTTGCCTTCGTTTCTTCACGAAGTCTTGTGCTTCTTTATCGTAAGTGCGTGCCTCCAAGGCGGAGAGAGCAATCCTTGCACGACTGTGTCTCTCTAAGGAAAGAAACAAAATATACATGCATGTTATGGTAAAATTAAGTATTTCTAAAATTTCCAACAATAATTTATTAAAACAGGAAATTTTGCCAAGTTTTTATATCTACAATGGTTTTTTTAAATTCTTTCTTTATTTTTTTTGACTCATTTCTGAAACAATCTTAATTGACGTAAAACCGATAAGTTGTAACGCACAGGTAGCCTAATAGATACAAATTTTATTTACCTCCTCCCTTCCTTGGCTGTGTAAGGGGTAACCTGACGGGTCTGAGAGCTGAGAATCCTGACACCTCCTCGCCTTGTATTCCAGCCACTGTGTTGAGAGCCAGGAAACCCTCGCCAGCGAAGTCATTGGCAAGCATAAAATCGTGGTCCATCACAGTGAATTGGATACATGCGCACTCAGGCAAACACTGTTGTGGTGCGATGGAGCTAAAATAAAAGTAGCGCAGCAATTACTATCACTTTTCTAATTAGGAATTTAAATGCATGAAAATAATCGTTACGATGCTTCATAACAACTACATTTCTGAACAGTTTTTTTTTAAAATCATTTTCCAATATATTATCTCTTTACTTACAATTCGAAAGATTCATCAAAGACAGGATTGAGGGTGTTTTTGATGATCTTTGTCTGCTGTATTGTCTGTCTAGGAAACAAGGCGTGCGGACACAGCTCAATCAGGACGAATGGATCACTCAGTCCGTTGGGATCCAGTGGAATCACGTTCTTGGCATTCAACACTGCAAATCATTTACGTTTCTTAATATTTGAATCTACATAGAATTCCTTCGGTTCGCTCGCCCGATTTGGAGACTAAATTTTTCCCATGAAACCATGTCGATTTCAGAGATAAACAAAATTCATGAAATCTTGATGTTATGCCTCGCAATGCAGGAAATTAAGATCCGCAGTGATGTAGAATATTTACCTTCCACGGAAAGTATTTCACAGTCCATGTTGTAGTAAACTCGGACACTCAGTACTCCAAAGTTTGTGTGTTGTACTTGTTCCTGGAAAAGAAAAGGTAGTTCCACTGTCTAATACTCTTTGAAATCGTCCCAAATTCACATTCAAATAAATTGCAGTCTGTCATTCAACTGTCATGCTCAAGAACAATTGGCCGTTCACGTTTGTTAATAATTTTCACTGGGCTTGGGCAAATTGAACGCAAAACAGCCTCACAACAAACCTGCTCGTTCAATTTCTCCAGAAAATAAGTCTCTATTAGTTCTTTCGTTGTTGCTTTATTCAACGACAGCTGCATATAAACCTCCTGAAATTATCGAAAGATTGTGTTGTAGTATTTTTATTCAAACCAAAAAACAACAGTTAATAGTAAATAAAAAGCCTCTCTTTTGAAAATCCTGTTTTCATCAACTGAGCTAACATAAATTTATCATAAATTTGATATCTTGGAAGGGTTTGTCAGTTTCAAAATACTTTAGAAATCTAGAATTAAGCAATTAAGCAAATTCGACAAAACTGTGTTATCAAAAAGTGCAGAACGAACCTCGTATTTAGGACACCGTATCTGATTGATGGGTAATCCTTTATCGTTGGCGTGGAAGAAATCCACTAGAATGTCAAGTGCGCTGTATAATCTCTCGTAGAAAATTGTCGATTTCTGAGTGGAAAGAAATGTTTCATTATCACTCATAATACTTGTGTTATTTAAATAGAAGCAAATGTGTGAATTAATGTAATAACGTTATGACAATAAGGAAGTAAAACACCTGGATGCGCAGATGAAACTCTATCTCTGGCTCTGAAGAGATGTTCAACCAGTAAACTTGTTAATGAAAATGTGACTCTAATTTGGAGTAACAAAGATTGTTTTGTTAGTTTTGTCATAGGCAGATAAAGTAACTACATGGGCCTATGGTTTTGTTAACTAGGCAACATGTACTTACGGGATCTTCTTTGTTGAGAACATCCTGTATTTCTTCTAATACTTCCACCCATATGGAATCCAAGATACGGTCAAAGTTCGCCCTTAACAAGTTGTTGTTTAGAGTCAGTAGATTACTATCCAAGTAGTTCATCAGTTCTCCAATGGCCTATGGCAACAAGAATACCTTTATGTAACTAAACAAATTATCTTAAATGCTTTTATAAACAGCTTGCACTGTTGCTAAAATTTGAACAGTGAATGAGGTTTTCTTTTGGAAACCTTAATTCAACTATGTGTGTGAATTTATGTTGGTCCTATCGGTTTTGATGTTGTGCATAATTCAGATAAAAGTACATACCACATCTGCAGGAACAGATTCAGGTGACCAGCAGAGGTGAAAGACGTACTTCTTGATATCTGGTCGCATCTTAATGGAAGCAATAATACGGAAAATGTATCAAGCGGTAAAATGTGAACAATTTTATTTTGATACATATACCTGTGAAATCTGTATTCAGAAATATTTGTGACAGGCTTAATTTAGACTTAATGTAAAAAACCGATTCACAACTCACCCTATCTGCAACCTTGTCAACAACTTGTTTAATTCTTTTTATCATTTTGTCATCAGCGTGTTTGATGATACTAAACAGTTGCATCCTCGCTCCTTTTGCATTCATTTCTCCCATTGTTCTCTCTGTGTGCTTGATAATGTCGTTGAATTTTAAGGCCTCTGGTAAAGGTTTCAATGAGCGACGAACTTGCTCAATATCGTTGATTGTAATGCATAGCTGAAAGTAATGAAATCGAATAAAGTGATTTTAGTACAAAAATATTGTCAAATATAAGTTTGTCTGGTCTCTGTGAGGACTGTTTGACACAGTTAATTACTTGATCTTACAATTTTATTTATTTGAGGCGGATAAAGTACTAAAACACCAAGGTTTTTGGGCCTATTTGTTCTTTATTTTATTTATTTAATTAATTAATTTTTATTTTGTTCAAATGATGAGGTGAGGTAGGTAAGCTAGGAAATAACTGGTAAACTTAAGATTTAGGAGGTGAGTTCATGACTTTGGAGGTGAGCTCGAGATTAGATGGTTAGCTAACCTTCTATGCAAATTGGTAAAGATAATTCGACATAGAAAATATGTGAAAAATATAAATGTATTTCATTTTCACCTGTTCAGTTACATCGAATTGTCCTACATCGTCGTAGTAGCCTTTCTTGCGCAACTTTTCATGTATGAGATCAGCGTAGTATATCGAAGCCGAACACAAATCCTGAAATGCAACAATTGTATTTTTGTTGATGCCATAAAAATACCTATTCATTTGCAATTCCTTCAAACAACCATAAAACCTTTACTCTGATTGGGGTTACAAACTCGAGTCTGCCGACTATTGTCCACTTTGGATGAGCAATCAATGATGGTATTCAAGTACTTTAAACTTTAAAGTACGTGTGATAAGAGCTAAGTCTGATAATGTTACAAAATAGTTTGTCTCTTCAATATTCGACAGCAGTGAAAGTATTACAACTGCTGTTTCAAAGGCAGCTTCAAATCTACAGCAATTGATCCAGAGATGACGTCTTCCACGTTACTTACTTCTGTAATCTTGGCGACATACGGCAGAGCTCCAGGCAGATCTGGCCATTCCAGATGCCTCCAGAACTCTATCACCTGACCGAAGCAACAACACACATCCACGGCTGATGTGCTCTGTTTTACGTCCCCTTCCACCTGCCCTACCTGCAAAGGATTAGCCCTTTGAATGTAAGTATGATGTCACTATTTAGGCAAGGAGGAAACAGTAACTCAGGTCCATTGTGTCTTTTACACTTTCTCAATGTATTCCAAGGAGAGAATCACATGGGAAAGGAATATACATCAACAAGTCATTTGGAATACATTGAAAAAATCTTGACAATACAGTAATTTTGCAGCTATTCTGCATAAAATATTTTAATCTGTGAGATCGAAGAGGTGTTTCAAAGGAGAACACTGTAACAAGACACTCCAAATACAATATTAAAGTTGGACACTGGTGCATGGAAACAAACAGTGCATACATAGTTTTACAGAATGTGTTATTGTTTCCGCGATTGGTATCATATTATCGTTTACCTATTTATCACCAATACATCAACAAAAAACCTAATATTTATTTTCTTCATATTGTTCTGATGAAACATTTTACGGAGACATTTAAACGTAAATCTGTTGCCATATTAGTCAGGACACTGTGCCTAGTGCAGCACGGGAAGCACGGAGGTATGTCAAAAATTGTCAGTGTGGCACAGAGTGCAAGTTCATTCAAAAACGTCTTCAGAAGCAAAATTTATTCTGCAACATCTTTTTCAAACAATTGAGAATTGTGCAACATTAACACAACAGTGTTAATCACACCACACAATATCATCAAAAACACAAAATTCAAAAATTCAACAAAAATGCGTTTGTGCTTCAGCTATCAAAAGCGGTTGAGAATCGACAATACAAAATACAATTGTTTTTGGCTTTCGTTTTTCCTTCTTACGCGATTCGGGAAAGTTGCATCAGAACGTATTGAGACTGTATTAATTTCGTCGACCTGATCGAGCTCCACGGCTTTTTTGATTCTGCTCATTGCTTTGCATTTTGCAATTTTAATCCATCTGTGAATTGGAGCCTTGAACCATTCGTAGAACTGCGTCACCGTCAAAGTTCTTCTTTCCCTACAAGTAAACAAGATTTACTGCTTAGTCGTTTAGTACACGATTAATGTGACAGTATATGCACCCATAACCCTGTAGAAGCAAGGCCAAAATGAGCTTGAATTATCACGAACATTCTGCTCCTATGACTCACTCAATACATCATGATATATGTCGAACTGTGGACAAAGCAAATAGGTGAAAAAAAAGAGAGACTGGGCATTTTACAAAGGAAGTTGGTCAAAGAACACAAGACATTTCGCCATAAATGATCACCTTACTGTTCAGAAAACATTAAGAAGTAAGTACTGATTCTTTTGAAGCTAAGCAAATATCAAAAATATCAATTCAGCCAATTACAGGACCAGATGAAATACAAAAAATATGTGCCAAAGGAAAGCCTTAGGTTGGTTAAATATCTCAGGGACCGATTAATATCTCAATCCAGACATATACGTCAGTTAGCCAGGTTATTTATTACAATGTACACTTATGATGTAAGAGTGTCCATTTGGCATTCCAGACTGATTTATTCGAAGCTTATTGACTTACACTTAGTGCACTATCAATTACTTTAAAGTCTTTTATTCAATAAACGGAAAATTATCGCAAAATTAAAATTTTACCCTAAAAAAATGTACTCATGGAATTGTGTAACATTGTCAAGAATTTCGCGTATTCAATGTTCTGTGTGTGATGCACTCAGCAAGTGCATTGAAAATTAGTATTGATAGGTTTAATTTATTGATAAGGTTACTATTTGTTCCTCAAAACTAGAAAATGTCCCCGAAAACCATGAGTAGTTTCCAGGATACTGGCATAAAGTAATATTGTAATAAAAGTTGACAGACACACAGTACAATTAAATCAAATCTACAGTGAAACGAACAATAAATACAGAAATACAGACACTTTGCTACTTACTGGGATGATAAATGTTCCCTTAATTTGCAGAATTCTTGTAATGCCAGGTAGAGTTCAAAGAGATGCATGCCTAACTGCTGTGGCGTGATGGAGTTGATCTCTGCTTCACTGATATCGTCTTTCATGTTCAATCTCTCCAGATCCATCGTCATGTCCTCTCCAAGCTAAGCATGATAACATAAACTAGTTTTAATTTGTTGAATACAGAAAAGTAAATGTAGATGGGACACATGAATCATCATCAGAACAAGCCTCTCTTTTGAAATCCGAGTACCGGGTCTGATTAAAATGTAACTGCATACATTTGCATCCGACTATCGCTGTCTTAACTTGCACGAGTCAAATCGAAACAACTACACGAAGAGTGGCTTGTTGTTCCGTCAAATTAAGAATATCTTTTTATGTCCAGCGTTATTAGAGCACAATATGTCCATGTATTTACAAATTTGTTCAATATACCATCCGTATTTTACTTGTTCAGTAATTGTTTATGTACGTGAGATTGATTGTGCAGTTTGCTGCAAACATAGAGTGACGTCATTTGTTCTTACAGGCAAAGATAAAATAATTGGTTAAATTGTGTAAAAATTAAAATAAATATGAGAGTAATGTTTAGAATAAAATTATTAAAAATTATCAAGAGTATAAAAAGTAGGAAATGGAAAATTCAGAAAAAGTGTATTGGAGACTATATCATGTGTGAGATTAAAAGTAGGACAAATTAAACGAGACCTTGGAAAATGAGTCTTGTGTATGTTTAGAAGCAGTCAAAAGGAATGATTTATGTGTACACAAACAGCTAAAGGTAACAACGGACCTCCTCTTCCATAGTTTGGGGAACATCACAGGCCAGCTGAAGAAGCGGGATACACAGTAAATAGTTATTACTGACTAAGCCATGTAACGCAATAGCGAACAGTTTATAAAAAAGAACGTTAAGAGAAAGGACCATTCTATAAATACCTACAGTCTATCTATAAATGTCAAATTATAGGTTTGACATTCCAAATAATATACGGAAATAAATGAATAAATTTGGGTATCACAACAACATAAAATTTCGCGTAATCCACGAACAAATACAACAGAGGAAGGCAAATTACAATAAATTGTAATTTAGTCCATTATCATTCCCGCGCTGCAGTGAAGTGATGCCTGACATGCAAAACGATTCTACTTGCTTTTCTTTCTTTACTAGACTAAGCGCTATTAAAATATCTCTGTGTTACTATGTTTGCAATCAAGATGATCAAACATCGTACTCTGAGTCGGACTAATGGAACTACATGACTACAGTAAAAGGGACCAGAAATATACTGACCAGTTTCTCTATTTGCTTGTAGATGACACTGAAGTAGCTCACTTGAACTATACTGTAATACAAGAAGAGGGTAATAAAATACAGTTCATTGCGTCACCTTAGTTCCTGCAGTTACAAACTGCAGTTTTAGGGGTACCATAGAGTGAACCGAAAAGTTTCTTTGGCGGACTGAGGCCGCAAACTAATTGGGTTATTGGCGCTACTACTGAACTCAAACCTGTGCGTTAAATAATGGAATAGTCACTGAAGTATGAGGTAATTAATCGCTATGTAATTTATGAAGTCCTACAAATTATTAATATAAAGTTTAAAAGACCTTTCATTATCTTTACCTGTCATAGATGGGTGTGTAGTACTGATCTGCTTTCTGCATATCTGTGTTGAGTATGTTCACTAGTTCTATTAAACTGGCTATCGTGTCCTCTTCACTCTGTAATAAAAGATTACCCAGATATCAATAGATGAATTGAAACTAACTGCAACTGTAAAATCCTACAATCCTACAATTTTACTGAATAGGGGAATAGACTACAATCACAATTTAAAGCATGTACTCAGTTCCTCGGTGTGCAGGTGTGCAGGTAGTAATTTGGAGATAGAAATTTTCACGGGGGATTCCATTTCTTCTTAAAAAGAAATGCTAGACGTGTTATTATTTTGGTAAGTTTCACATACTTTCATTAGCTGATCGACTATACCGGTTACACCATACCTTAATGATCAAGGGAAAAGAGTACTCTGAATATGTACTTACACTTGCATGTTGCCTTGTAATCGATCTCATCCGTTCATACCACTCTGTACTACTTTTCTAAATATAGTAAATAATTAAATAGACAATAAATTATTCATATTGAATAAACGAAATTACGTAATTTATCATGCAATTTGTGGAGATTCGAAATTGTAAATATTGACGTGAATATTAGATTTCTCAAAAAATCAATCTCTGTTTCTTTAAATAAACGGATTCTATTGGCAGGGCTCTGCCACAAGTTTCCTTTTGATCAATATAATTTTTCTGTTAATTTGATGCTATTCAATTTACCTTGGCTACACTAGTAATCTCAGCATGTAGATCTTTGTGAAATGGACAGCACTGTTTAAATACCCGCATCGAATATACTTTTGCTAGGCACCTGAATGTACAAGCAGTACATTTAATTAATTCTCTGAATTAAAGAAAATAGTTACTTGAATTAAAAAGAAAAAGAAGCACAGAAGAGTAAATGAAACAAGGCATTACATGAAGATTCACAATCGTGAAGCTCAACTTGCACAGATGGTCAGTGTGTAAGCTAAATTCCACGAAGGTTTCACTCGTGTTTTGTTGACCTTTTCGGGAAAGACCTAGCAGATCTGTTGATACGCGTGTAACTTTCTTTTCAAATCAGCTATTTTTAATTAAACGTTTACCTGAGCATGTTCTGCAGCCTGAATGTGGCCGATTTGTTAGCAGGAGGATAGATGTCTCTCTGCTTCCTGATCAGGCTAAGGCAATACTCCGTGAACAACATGAAAGACTCTGCTAAACACTCCTCCTGTTAATTAACGAAATTGTATTTGAAAAATTGAAATATTATGCCTAAAATTAAGTAAATGGAAAATATAAGTTCAGTACAGTTCTTACATAATCATAACGGGAGAGAAAAGTTTTTGGACATTTTAACAGAATTATAAAGAATTATATTATTTGTAATCAGATGGTTGAGAATAACTTTTGTAATGTTATAAAGTTATTAAAAATATTACTTGCCTGTACTGCGATGTGAACTACACAAAACATATCCTAGTAATTTCTAATTAAACTTCCAACTCAGTGCTTTTTCAAATGGACGATAAATCAATTAAATAAATTTGAAAAATTAATTACTAGAGGGATAATTAAAGGGAATACACGTGAAGTACCAAATTTCTTTTAATAGCAGTGCATGCATGGGTGAATAAATTGCTCATTTAGCATTTTTGAAGTCTAAGCTTGTTGCTTAATTTTACCTTCTAATGTTTCTACTTTTCGTTTTCAAAATTAGTTTCTTGTTAAATTGCTATGCTACTACAAAATTATTTGAAAATTTTGCTACCTGTTTCTTGCTGAAAATTAAGCCTTATTGTCTACTAAACTAAATGTGGGAATTTACTTATTTTCAATATCTGAACATGCATAACATAGAAACCTCAGTAAGCAACAATATTACAGCCAAATAAGTAGTTGTTTATGTGAACTGTGCAGGCACAGTCTAAATTATATGTCTTTCATACAGAAACACACGCACATGCATCGGTCGAAACAAGTTGTTTTATCGAATTATGGTCATAAATATAAAAATAAAAAAACTTTTTGTTATTGTGTTAAAATATCTTGGTAGAACCCCGGGTATCAATCTAGGTATTTGTCTGGAATACCATGTATTTAAGCGTTAGTAATAGCATGAGCATATAAAGTTAACTTTATGTGCCCATGGCAATAGTAATCATGGTTCGAAAATTGTATCAATTTGGGGACGCTAGAATTTCACACTGTCTTTTGATAACACAGCGTGGAATTTTTTTGTTACTAAACGTTCCCAAATGAAGACAAGTTTCTTGAAACGTGATTTAATGACACCTGACCAAGGAAAAATGGTCGGTCTTAAATCACGAAAGGAAGTATCGAAGTATAAAGCTAGACTAAATTATTTGTATTTAAAGCATTGAGTGTGGAATGTATTCAACCATTCATCTACTCACACACATCTACACACAGTAACAATGCTGCTCACATCGGGATCTATGCTATTTCACTTATTTGTCTATAAAATGATATGTACACGTTTTGCCGACTTTAACTGGGTGAAATGGTGGAAGCTACGAACAGCACTACTATTATAAGAAATTCAGTACTCACATATTCTACACAGACCTCGTCCTTGGATAGAGCATCCACTTCCCATACATTGTCCAGTCTACACAGCAACTTATACAAGAAATCCCAGCTGAAGGGGTGTTCTCTGTGTTTTCTGCTATATGCTGTCCATCGACTGAAATGATAAAAGTAATTTTATGTTATTGGTTATTGAGCGGATTACGGTGCTTCACAAGCGTATTCTACTTTTCACAACATGATACAAACAGAATAATTTGCTAAATGGAATGGTTTGATAGTCTCGTTCGGCATCTGGAAATCAAGTTTGCTCTCATGAGGTTTTTATTCCACTCATTTGGTTAATTCCCTTCCTCCAACAAAATCCTTTTATTGCTATATCTCGGGGTCATCGACTTTTCTGCAAAAAAGTCAAGCACCGAGTGTCGGGCCTTCAAATAAGACCCTCTACAAATCATGGCAGAGGGATTTTCTTCAAGGCTAGAATGTAGCCGTCTTCAGTTAAAGAATTCAAACAGTTTGAACAAAACATTTCACTAAGATGACGCTTCTATGTATGTATGTATGTATGTATGTATGTATGTATGTATGTATGTATGTATGTATGTATGTATGTATGTCCGGCTGATGGGAAATGGTCATGTGCTTCAGACCTTGTAGCTAAGTGTCTCATCCAGGCAAGTAATTTTGTACAGGAGAGAGCAAGGAAGGGATGGTGCGTAGGCGTTCCTCCATGATGTGTTCTTTCTACAGGCATCAGAGTTAAGGAAGGCTATTCTTTATACAACCTTGTAACATAAAATGTTGGAACTCGGAAGAGATACAGCCAAGCACGTTTAGTCGTTATGTAAGCTAAACGACAGGTGATTCAGGTCTTTTTCATGTTTGCAAACGTACAGATTGCTTTCTCCTTTAATTTGCCGCATCCATCGGGGATAAAATTTACCGTAACGGATTAATTTTTCAAACAATTTTTCTTGTAGTTGGAAGTAAAGCAACACATTGCGTAATATGAAACATTTGTATCATATGATTAGGAACTTATAAGCTCGCCCGCATAGTTTCATTTGATATGTCAGGCTTTTCTTTCAAGGGCTTTAGGCATCTAACTTGAGAATTCTTTATTCGCTTTCTGTTAAGATGACCTCTCATTGTGATGTGCAGATGATGTTTCGGACATTTATTATTTACCGCTGGAAAACTCCATCTTACAAAAACAATAGCTGTGCATTGCTTGAAATTTCTTCATTGCGTCATTTCGTCACTTGTACACCATGTAACAATGAATATTACTTACCACATAGCCTCTTGAAGGTCTGTAATATCACCCTGTATCGCATGCTGATGTAGAATTGTAAGTGCTGCCTGGGGCAATTCACCTGTCCACTTGAAAGAGTCATCCTAAAAAAACCGAATTATTCTCCAATTAATAAATTGTAACGACACTTATTATGAGGTGCATTTATCCAATTGAAGACTTTTATACTTGGTATGAAATAAAATACTATGTATGCAAACTGAAGTTTATGTAATGTTCGGACTTTTGTAGGCATAGTCTAGTACTGATTCACCTATATGAAAATAAGGTCAAAGTGAATTACTCTAGAAATAATGATCTTTTACTCGCTTGATCAAAATGTAACATATAAATAAAATGTTATTTTCAAATTATGATGAATGGCTATCGAAAAAATTAGGGTGCAATTGATTGTAAGCCGTGGAAAATATAAATTTTAGTGCTTTTATGTTGAAAAAGAATTCGAAGCCGTGTAAAGGTCGTATTCTTCTGGCCCCATGTTACTCAAATATACGTCGGCAACAATAAGATACCAATAAATATGCAAAATAAAGCGTTGACAGAATGAATCAAAAGGCAGGTTAAATTAAGCTGAAACCGCAAACTTGTGAGCAAACCGTTGCACTTAAGCACTCATCAAAATTGAACTATATAAAGATCCAACTTAAAGTTTGTAAGTATTTAAATAAAGTCTCTTAACTCTAACAAAGGGAACGAAAATGAATGGTATAATAAAGCAACCAACTATCTATCAAAAATCCCAATGATTTTACATGACTATATATGCACCACAAAGCACACATAGAGTTACCTTTATTAAGTCACTTTTGAATAAATTGTCTTCGACATCATAATTCAGTACAATTTATACTTTTAATCTAAATCATGTATCCATGTATATAATTAAATTCACTCCACAGAACAATGTGTATGCACGATATTTTAATTATATGAAAGAAGGACTGCTTTTGCAGAAGTCGCTAGTTACTTCTTTGCACCGTAATGTGTCAATTTAATTATTTTCCCACATGCTGATGCCGATACTGTTTCGTCACCTTTTAGTGAAAAAGTTTTACTCTAAACTTTGCTACCCACACTATTTTTCGAAAAATTTACTTCCGGTTATGAAATGTCAAATTGTGTTTAAAGTTTAAAATATCCCTAGACAGTTAAGTCTGATGAGGCATCCCAATACTAAAGCAGGCCTTGTTTCAATGGTGTTAAAAACAAGATAAATAGAAAAGACACCTCAACGGACCCTGTGTCTCACCCGGAACTTCCGTATCTCGTGTTCGATGAAGATGCTCATCAGGTCTTCGTGTTGTTTGATGTCCGTCCAGTTGTCCTCCTCGGGAATTCCTCGGTCCTCCCGGGTCGCCAGCCGCAACTGCAGGCGAATCGAGCCCTCTACATTGGACCGCGCAGAGCGGCCCTCCAACTCGAACCATTTGTCAATGCCGACTGAAGGAATTTCCTGAAGCAAATATGCAGCAATTAAAATATTTATCTCATTTTGAAGAAATTCGTGAAAGGAAAGTGTAATAAACAAGATCGAGATCGGTACGACTAAGTCAACGGGGCGAACAAATCTCTAAATTCTTTTTGCGTTATCTGACAGTAGGGTATTTGCGAATGCACTCGGAGTTCAAGAACACTTACAATTGACTCAAAACTTGTATACCAGCCATTAATTAACATTTTAAATCTCTATTACAGGATGCTCAAAACTTCAAACTTTGAAAAACACGGCAGGAAGACCCACCTTACTCAGAACTATTTCAGCCTTCAAAACAACTGAGGAAACTTGAAGACAAATTGGAAGGCAATAATAATTGGTAAGGATATAATAGGAAAACTGGGTTCTTTTGCCAATTACTCAGAGAACCCCAGACAAACTTCATCCTGGCACTACTGTCTTCAGGTTCATTATATGGAAGAAACTTGACTTTAAAAGCAATTACTGAATAGTTGATCTTGGTTGCTGTTTTTAGAATAAGGTAATGAAACGCCAAAGGGAAATGATAGCAAACCAATATTAGATCTTGGAAAGCCACATGAAGGTTGGTCAGAACTTTAACCAGAATCTGAAAAAAAGTTAAATCTAATGGATGACCTGTCGGGATGTCTAAGAAGCCAGAAATTGCTTCCCACCACAGTTAATTGAAACAACTAACGAAATAATAGAACAACAAATTCCACTTAAGTTTTGATGTTGATTTTTAAGATTGCCGACAACTGTATCTTTCATTCACATGTGCTAGACAGTATGTGACTGAAATGCACCACGAAAAGTACCAATTTGAAAACGTTCTACCATTTATGAAAATGCAGACAACAGTTAAAGTAATGGATAACAGCATGAACTTTCGGATCTTATCTTGTCATATTAACAAAAGTTTGAATCAATCTATGATAACAAAAAACCCAGCAAATCTGAAGGTCTTTAAACAGCTAATATCAGTTTCATTTGAAAACGGTCATCTTTGTTAACAATGGAATTTTCCCCAATATCTGCGAGGAAATATTGACTGATTCTACTTGAGCGGTTCACATTTCCCGTGCCATTGTTCCTTACAAGCAAAGAGTAGGTCCAGAATATAGAATAGATGATATTTGTTGTGTTAAAATGAGATCGGGAACAGTAAAATAGATTGACCTTTTGATGTCCTCAGCAATATGTGTTACTGCAACAAAGCATGCATCGAGGTCCCTATTTGTGGTTAATCAGTTTACATAAAATATACGAATAACATGGCAATTGAGTGCTAATCCAATGTAGTACCGTTCCTCTCTACGAAATATGGACAGAATAAGTTTTCTGTTGTACTAAATAAATACAAAAGGCATCAAATGATTGAAAATTTTACTGAGAACTATCAGAAAACAGATAAAATAAGAGGCTTCGATTAAAAAAGAATTTTTGTTCTGCAGTTACTTCCTAGACTACTGCTCTAAAACTGTTTGGACAAATTTCTGAGTCACACACGGTTATCAACCGATCACCATTGCCCTCCTAATCAATGGCAACAGGAAGTTAAACAGGATTTCTTCAGCACGTTATCAGTAGCTACATATTTAGGCATATTGACTGGACTTCAGACACTAATTCGGGTTTGGAATCTAAATTTAGAGACAACTGCGGTTTGCGGTTTGCGGTCCGTTCTTTGCTCTATTTTTGTTTCTTTTGCTCTCGTCAATCAAATGTGAATTGAATATGAATTAGGTACATTTAAGAAAATGGATATTTATATGTAGGAGGCAGAACTTCGTGTGTATCACAATATGATGTCAATTTAGTTAGATGTTGAATTCAGTTTAATATTAGGAAATAATCTCTCTTGGGATAGTCTATAAGGAGCAAATCATTTGAGAGGTAATACTCCACAGGGAGTGAACAAGTCGACATATGAAGTGAATACCTAGACATAACTAGACAAGAAAATAAACCGGTCAAGATAGAGGTGGATACTCACTTAAGGTAATTACTTGATTGTGAAATGCCTCTTGTTACTGGAGATAGTTCACAAATATATTAACGATTCTTCTATGAATTGACATTAATTAAAACTGAGAAGATTACTCTCAATTAAGCAGTCAATCTGATCCTACTAGTTACTAACTTAGAATTCGAAGTTACGAGATAGAGAAGCAACAAGTGTACCCGCTTGGGTGCCTAGCAACCTGCTGGGGCACCCAAGCGTAGTGTGTCTTTGTTATGAGCTAAAAATTATTGTGGTACACAACTGGTTATAATTGGGGTGGTTAACCCATGTAAAGTGTATATATTGTATGTTTTATCTTTGTTTTATCTATCGGCTTTGGTACTCATAATGTATGTGTAGATTATGGCATTAAATATTTTAAAATGTATTTACAACGTGTTGCTTCTCTATCGATTGAACAAAGGTTTGTAAAATCTTGTTTTAGATAGCTTGTTCTATTAAAATAAACAAAAATTGGTTTTCCTTTTGCTCTTGTATATCATTAAAACAGCATACAATCCCGAGTATAAAACATATTTCCTGTCATCTGAGTTAAGCGTTACTGCATTATTGTTGCTTTGTTCGTAAAAATTCAGAAAGAACCGCGATTTACTGCGACTTTATTGAATTTCTGTTCTCTTACAAAGTGTAAACTGACCTGTTAGAATATATTAACCTAAAATTTCTGCCTGTTTATACTGAAGGAGGAAACGCAAAGTGGAGAATGTTTGGAAATTATCAAATACCAAATAAAGCTTCATAATAAATTTCTGTGTGAAATTACTGCTTTGACAACTCGTCATTTTCAACATCGGACCAATGCAACTGATTGGAAAATTGCTGATAACTGAGCATGCAGGACTCTGTAGTCGCTTGAAATATGAATTCACAATTCCGACAAAGTACAGCACAGCTGGAATTGCTATTGTTCAAAAACCAAAAAAAAAGTAAGAAAACCCCTAAAATTTCCTCCGCTACAGCCTTGGGAATTGTTTAATCTGTAATGTTTACAAAAGTGTTGATTTAAGTTAGATTATATGACCACATACTGAGCACAACAAAGCAAGAAACTATCCCCTTTTTAATATTATATTATTCTAAGTAAGTTATACAAAGAGTGCCAATGGGGATAATAGAGTAAACGAGCTTTAAGGATATTAGTCTGACCTCTCTGACATCTATATTTAGGGACCAACTGTTTTACTCAGAAGCTTTCACTACTATATTTCTCAGCTGTTTTGTTAAACACTCAAAGGCTCTCTCCTTCCATGTTCGCTGTACTTGTGAGCCTTTGCCTCAGAAGGAAGAACACTATATCACAAGTGTATTGAGCCAGCTTTTCTCTAGGAGATTGTCTTTTGTAAGTTCTAAAGCTCGGTATGTAGGAATCTTGGCAAATACAAGTGCTGTTGAGGAACTTAGTTAGAATTCCTTGAATTCTACATCACTACCAGGAATTTTGCGTTGTTTCCCTAATGCTAATGGCGTTGTTTGTTAATGTGTTTACGTTAACAAAATGAGCTACTTTGAATATAAAAATAATTCCATATTTAAAGCCAAATATTATTCCACTAACATTCGTATCATAAGCACATTTCAGAAATCAAAAGTAATATCTCAATGGATGGTTTGCTTCTTTTTGTATGTTAATGTTAAAATTACATAAGCGAATTAATTCTTGTATCGTAAAACAATTAAACGTACTTATACTTACGTTTAAAGCAATATTGACACTACCTAAGAAGTCATCTACGTTTCCTCTGCTACTAGTTCTAGCGGACTGTGCGACTTGTTTGAAGTAACGCCCGAGTCCTTTAAAACCCTGTACTTCATTGAGCTTTTTGGCTGCATCTACTACTGAAAATTCTTCATCGTGGTCCCTGAATATTGAAAAAATGACACATGTATTCTATGGGCATTTAATGCAATACCAAAAATGTTTACAACTTCTCAATAATGTTAATAAATTCTATGACGATTTATTTATCTTTACCCTATTGCTATGTGGTGATACATTCGTTAAAAATTTACCATATATCAAGATGAAGTGTGTCGCTAGGCCCATCTTCCAAGTCACTGACAAAATGAAACAATTACCACATTTTCATATTGTTCATATACATATGGACAGATGATCAAATATAGCTTCTTAGCTTGAAATTGTCATGATAGAATAACAGGGGTGCCTAATTTACGGTATAATATAATATTATGTTACTATTTGAAATTATATATTCTGTGCGTAAAGTAACGCGGCATGTTTCCCAGGACACAGTATCAGAGATTATTTAAATGCTGCGCAGATGGTTATGTACAACCATACACTCTCTTGATGATTTACAGAAATTATGATTGTTTCTTGAAAATGAACCTTTTCCTTTGCCTTACTCACAAATCATTACATCCACGCATGTGTTCACAGTCTAATTACTTTGCGGCAATTACATAATTATATAGGAACACTTACAATCTAAATTTCTCATTCCACACGGGATCAAGTGTATTAGGTTTGACAGATGTGCTTCTAATATACTTGGCAGGTATCAAGTCTCTGACCGTTTTGTCTCTTTTCTTTTTAAAACTCTGAAAAATGAAAAAATAACAACATATATAATGAACCAATATGTAAAGGTAAAAAATATTCGGAAAGTTTATTTTATCAGGAACTACAGACATTTATCTATTGTCTACTTCATGATTCATTCCAAAGTCAGATATAAAATATTAATGTTCTAAATTTTAGGTAAATTAGATCTGGGTCAATGATTTTGCTGTGAAATTTCTACAGCCATGCAACAAGGCATATCTCTCTATTTGATATCTAAATGTGTTTGCTACTTGTTCATCTACATTTTCAAATCAAAAGTACAAGATCTACAGTGCAGTCCTCTGTAGTGTTGATATTGCGTCAATTAACAGAACATTATTATGCAAGTCTTAAACCTAGTAATTCATTTGTAAACTACAAAAGTGATCCCGTTACCTTATTTGAGCTTTCAGAACCCTGGAGTAAGGGAACATTAATGTAGTATTAATGTTTTAGTAAATTATGTGTCTAAGTATTGCACATTTTAGTAAAATCTGCATTGGGTGTACTAGCTATTGGGCAAACTAGTGTCATTCACATACTGTTTTTCAATCATCAAAATGATTTTTGGATAGTATTTTATGGTCCATTGGGCGCCCAATGCAGATTTTACTGTATTTTAAACACATATTTCCTAAACATTCCATATATTTAATATTTATTGAGTCATCCGAACTGTAAAATGTTTTCTATAATGTTTTTGAGTCTTTAGCGTAATGTTTCACGCAGCAAATATTAACTTATGAGCTGCACGTACCTGTGAGAACTTTTTGAGGGCACTTCGGTCTCGTCTGGGTTTGGGCGACGAACACTCTTCGTCGGAGGAAACGCTGCCGTCGATCTGACGATCTCTTGGTCCAGATCTGCTTCCGGGAACAATCCCGAGCATACAGTACGGGTCACTGAAACCTGCAGAGACATCAAAACAAACTCTGAGCTACTTTTGTATTGAATTTGTAGGTTAAAGAATCACACTAGACTTACATCACTGAAACCTTCAGTGCTTTATTAAATAGAATCGCAAAATAGGGTCCGAATCTGTACGAGCAAATAATTGAACTGAAATCTAGACTCCAAGAATGTTGAACTTATGCTGGTCACCGATTATATATTAGAGCATGTTCAATTAGAACATCAAGTTCGGAAATTCTTTGAATTTTGATTAAAAACTGTTAAACCCCAAAATTTTGTTGGTATTGTAACGAGGTTAGATAAAGGGTACATATGAATAAGGAGAGTATTGTTTTCAACAATTATGCTCAGGTAAAAAAAAATTGAGCATTAGTTTTCACCTCTTAGATAAAAACCATATCGTTCTCTCGTGATATTTTACAATAAAAATATAACAAAGGAAAAATAATTGGCTCCTAATCTTCCTAAATATTTTATGCGTACGATTTCATGACAAAGAGCTATTATTCACAAGGAAATTACTTTTTCTGAGTTCGTATGCTACATTGGTTATGGCAATTTATACAAAAGGTTATGCATAAAATACATTGTGGCTTTTCATGAACGATTATGCAATAGACAATATAAAAGATCATAGCAAATAATATTAAACTTGGAAATGAGGAGGAGGGAATGTATCAACGTGTTATGAAAATCTCTTTACAATTCGGGTAAAGTTGAACGTGACACAACGCAATTATCGAGAGTTCACTCCTCAATTACCTTTTTACTTCCCAGCCAGGAACTAAACCTAAAACTCACCAAACCTTGGTGTTAGTTACCCTTCAAGTTAGGCAGCATCTCATGATAATGAGATTAGATGTTTCTTTACATTGCTACAAATAGCTGCACCATACAGTCTTCCGATGTTTTATCTGCAACGACGCATATCTAGAGATTTTTGACGAAAATGTCCACATCTTGGATAAAATAAAAATAAGAAAGTTTTATGTGCTGCCATAACAAAGAATCGTTGTGACTATGCGATTTATCTAATGATGATGATGATACATGTTTTCCAAACACAATATGCCACTTTCAAATTTAAAACATTAGGTACATATCTGCTTAATTCTTTGTCCATACACATGGTAGAAAAGGTTTAAGAAAAGGTGGATATCCGCTGGGCCTAATGTAATTTGGGATGTAAGTTTCCATAAAGTTGTCTTATTCAAGACAGCTGCTTTAACAGATAATATAGTTGCTAATTTTGTAAACGGCCAGTCATGACAGCAAATCCCACATATATCCATACAAATAGACGACCTGCATGTTTTCTGCCCTGCGCTGGATTCAGACCAGTGATAATTCTCTGTGCACAGTAAATTGATCATAAAAGAAACTGGGGAACAGTCTGTACTTTGCATTTCCATCTTGTTCAGAAATGCCAGATGCCATTACAGAAATAAAATGTTATTTGTGGCTACTTCTGTTTTACAAACTCTGGAACCATTCTTCCAACATCCAAATTTTGTTTGCCACAAAGTGGAATTAAAATCCTGTTAACATTGTCTGAACATCTGAGCTCGATGCAAAATTGACACCAGCCATGTGTAGGTAGGCAATTAGAAGAACAAATGAAAAAGAGTTTTATCTTTCGTAGCTAATCTGTCAGTAAATGGTTGTCTTCTTTAGATTTCTTCTTGCCGATAAGTTTTTCATTTGTCGTAGGCTTGTCTCGACGAAAACATGAATGATTCCTACCAAAAATAGCGGTTGAGGGTTTTGATAATTTAATCTGGAATCGATTGGCGCACAACATTTCTTGATTTCCCAGTGTCTTGCACCTCACTGCAAGGGGTGGGCACAGAAGAGTAATGCATAAAAAGCATCATACAAAAGTGGACACATACTGTGATAATATACTTCTCAGTCTTGAAACTCTATTTTGGTAAGATAAATTCAACTATAGTCTATAAATAAATAAAGTGACCAGAGGCATTTTGTGTTAGCTGAGAGAAGGCTAATGGCTGCATAAAAGACACTCTAGGAGGAATAATGTGACAGTGAAACCAGACGACATTTTCTAAGGTCCAGACAAGAACAAAAGCTTCTTCCTTTGTATGAAACGTGAAATGAGAAAGATTTTGATGAATCGCTTGAGATACTGGTGTCAAAATTCTCGTAGTCAGCATTTGTTTTATATGGCAAATATAAAGCACGGTTTAATCGGTAAGAATAGTTGGCAACGCGGATTTTTTCTTACCAACTCGGATTTAAGCCTTTTTGATTCGTGTCCAAAAAAAGAATCTTCTTATGCAGTAAAGTTCTGTGTGGAGAAGTACTCCGCAAAGCTTCTCGCGTTACCCAAGGCTATTCTTGAGATGAAATGTTCTTTGCGGGGCATGTAGTAGAGTCAGACAAATAGGCTTCTGTGTTTACGTATGTATGAGTGCGTGAGTATTAGCATGGAGATGATAATAATACTCTTAAAAATCATTATGAGAGACTCCATAATCCTCTACCTGTTCAATATCCGATACATTTACAGAGGAGTTTCACCAGACCGCACCTTCACCAGGTTAATTTCCTGTATCTATTTGATAAGAGATTAATTCGACTTTGATGTGGATAAAGTGGCAATGACCCAGTTTATTAATGAGTTGAATCAAACCTGAACCAGTTTGAGAAAATCTAATCATAATTAGTTGATCAGAATACAATGAAATTCAAATGAGTTTTAGCAAAGTATTTGAATTCAAACATTTGATGCGAATGAAGGGAGTAAAAGTCCGAAAACTCCTGCAAGGAAAATTTACGATACCAAGTGCCACGTGTTTCGATAATATTATTCCTTTCTTCCGCCTTAACCAGAATTGAAGGCCACATAAGATTAATCCAGCCATTCACAGTCAAGGAGCTTAAAGATAAGCCCACAAGGAATTAAGCAGCTTTAGTTTCCTACACCTGTATTAGAGGGTTAATCATTTGTATTGTGTGTGAAGCTGGTGAGGCAGCAGACGTGGAAAATAAATAGTGTATCCACTGGTGCAGTTTGTACGTTGTGCTAAGTGAATGGGTCTTGGTCGATACATTTTTGGGATTTGTTTTGACCATAGATCTACTTTTTTATATCATATAACTATTATATTTATGGCTAAATTGTTAAACTTACACGAATCCTGTGCAAGTATAACCTGTTGTCTGGTTTCGGCTGATGAGACAGTGAATAGTTCCCAACGGGGAATTATATGCAACTTGCATAAGGTTTACTCAGAAACTATGTTTTCTTTTTGATGACGCTTTTCATGATCAATGTTGGTACGTTCTATATCACTAATTTTTATGGAATTCTCTAGGGATAGAAGTGAAAATATAAAAAAAAATTAACTCTCTTGGGCATTACACTCGGGTTAAATGAAGCGTTTGTTTGGACTACCAACAAAATTGTAATTGGATCTGTGTGAGAACTATCTTCTTTCGGAGTATCAAAATACCTACTTCTCAAAAATAAACTCAGACTTACCATCAACATCTTTTGCTTCTAGGTTCCTAGCTTCTATAACCGTAGCTTGCAATATAAGTATTGGAGGCTGCAAAGAATATAAAAATACAATGTAAATTTGATATATTTAAGCATAACCTCCTGCAATTTGATATAGTTATCAATGTGAGTGCCACATAAACAAACGACTAAAGGAAAGAAATGTCTTCGAGAAATTCAGGATCTTGGTCAGCAAAGAGTTCCCAACATTAAGTTTTGCTTGGTTTGTATTGGATCCCTTGATCGTAACAGAAACCGGCAGAAGACAGCCACTTAAGACAGTCACCATCTCTAAAATACTTTTATTTTTTAATCTACCTTATAAATGTAACAAATTGGATATATTTTCAACTTGGGTCATGGACCTTATTTTTGAAATAACT
>JBCAUI010524798.1:0-11666 GCA_038406195.1 Haplosyllis anthogorgicola | reverse complement strand
GTTTAAGAAATGACTTTAAGCTTTCGCTTGCTCTGTGCATTCACTCCGCCCCATAACCGATTGCAGCTACTCGACATTTATTTTTAAGGTAACGTGTAATTTTACGCAAAGTTTATTCATACTTTAGGGGGTAATAGATCAAGTTCTTGAACAACACGCCATTCTTCCTAACACCTCCTTTAAATTCTTACTCTGCACTGAAAGGTTCGAGGTCAATTTTCAAAATTGATAAAAAATGAATAAGTCGTTGACAAATTTAAATTGCCCTCAACCGTTACGAATCATCATATAACAAATAAATAAATGTCACTTTATTTTAATTTGAATTGAGGCTGTAACTTTTAATATGATAAACGTTCTGAGAACGTGTACGACAAAAGGGTCTTGTCAGGTTTCCTTATTTTTTAACATCAGATCTTTCACTACCATTTTGTTCAATTAAACATCTTTATTTTTTTCCTTTCCGTACAAATTACATTTCTGAAGTGTTGCCCCATTTTGAAACGACACACCTGTATGTGGGGAAATTTTACATAAATACATGTCACTCTGACCATATTTAGAACACCGATTCTCCTTTTTCCTCACAAAGACATGCCACAAATATGTCTACAATGCCAACTATGACTATCAACCACATGGTACGACAAGTGTGATTCAAATGGAATATTTAATCAATATTTATCTTCTTAAATATTGATAAATAATAAATCAATTCTGCGAATGTCAATTAGGTCATAAATACACTTGTTAAATATTTATTAAGGAGGAGGAGCTTTATCATATGCTATAAATCATAGTACAATGTGGATTGTTTACCTTAGGGTCAAAAGCAGGAAAAAAACACATATTTTATCTTTTAAGTAGCACTTGACCAGCATTTATACTAAGTATATGTCAATATCATACAGCGAGGTCAACAGTTTAGTCAGCCCTGTATATATTCCTTTTGTAGTAAATCGAATTATTACATGTTCCTTCAAGCTTTGTGAAACTTGGCCCCTCAATCTACTTTTAGACCCGTAAATTTAACTAACACAACTTGACCTAAATTATCGACAAGAAGTATGAAAGTTCAGCATAACATTAGACGTTTATTATAAAATGCGTATTCCGACAATATATTATTACTTTCAATCCAATGATAGCAAAATAAGCATCTTCCATAAATACCCTGACTAACCACACACATTTACGAGGAATCATATAAGGAGATTGAAAATAGCTATTCAGCATAAAGGATAATAAAATAGGATTTAACTACCTGCGAATTTCTCTGAATTATAACTGTGACACATGTATTATATCCTATTCCTATTTATAGTTATTTCCTTACAGGACCATTTATTAAAGCATATCAGTTATACTTCCTTCCAATATCGGTAAATCACAATTCTTTCAGGTTTATACTTCTCAATTAGTCTTCTCTGAATCCACTCGATCCATTACTGAGTACACAAAAAGCGTTCAGTCTTTTATCAAACACTTCACACACAAAATTGTCGAGTTCAAAACCTTTGGTCCTTTGTTCACTGTACATCCATGTGATTTCAGAAACCCAAATGAGGAAATTGCCCATAAACAGTTGATAAAACCTCTCAAACCCACACAAACACACAGTCACAAACTAAGTGATCCGAATAAAACACTTGTTTCCACTAACCTTTTTTACAGCAAATGCTCAAAGTCAAAAACCTCGTCGTCAAATGTTGAAAAGTGTAGTTAAATGAGTTTAATTGCCGTTTAATAAAGTGCAGATGATGTGCGTTGACAATAGATGATTATCATTTAGATTGAGGTTGAATAGATAGTGTGTAAAGTTATCTCGTCGAAGAGCATCTTATTGTCAGAGAAGCGGAAGAGTGGACAAAGTTATCTCCCGCATTGTGGGACACGATTAATTGGTACCGCTAAGGTTGTCGTTATCGTAGGGTTCCCCTTGTTATTTTAATTGATTTGCAATTTCTATTTATACTTGAGATTAGTACTTCATTAGGTCAGAAAAGAAGCATGTCAAGGTCACTACGCAGGTTCAATCTGGATCGTGATTCATGTAATGTTACCTGTGACAGGCTGTGTGATACAATGTTCCAGGTTAACGTCAAGATCAACACTTACCCACTATTTCTGGATATAATAAACAAGGAACAAGGAATGTACTTGTTAATAACAATTAGACAATTTCAATTATATTCGTTTTCTGTGTTAACTTCTATTCTTCCTAATCATACACTTACGTATTTGCCTTTTCAAGCAACCAATGAAAAGTCGGCTTTCAAAACCAGTGAGCCTTCACTAAAGGGCATTTCATGTCTACCAGACGATTGCAAAGCGACAACATATGATTTCCATTATTATCTAAAGCCCTCTCTATCTGACAAAAATTCAAACATAATTATACCGCTCTTAGAAATGCAGACTTCCAATCTTTTTCTAGACAAATAATTTAAAAGGAAGTCCCTGCCAAAGATAAGAGACTAGAAAAGTTCATCTTGAAAATGTAAGTGGAAGAAGCAAACATTGGCTGAATGCCACACAACGTGATAGGTTGTAAACGCTTCAGACTTCAGGTTCCGACTACCATATACAGTAAATCCCAAAACATCCCTCCACAGTAAGAAACTTCCTTTGGGAGACCACCCATTTTTGGAAGGAAAGTGGTGGTCAATGGGTGGTGATCTTACAAAGGCGGTTTCTTTTCTACGTGAATGCAAATGATAGCCAAATAAAAAGTTTGCATCTTTAACTGCGTGTCCAGGAGTAAGGTTCAAATAAAAACACAAATATGGCTACCAATTTGAGAATAATGGTCACAGCAATATAATTTTTGCTAGGCTTTGAACATAAGTGCATTTGTATACAAAATATGAAGTATCTGTAATCAATAGTGTGCTCAGGGTGACTGTGCACAAACGACAATGCTGACGACGACAACAACAACGACGGATGACGGACACTTCATGATTCTGTAGGCTCTTTGGCAATTCCAAATGAGCCAAAACGTCTTCCATGCACCAAAGAAAAATGTGTCATTAAAAGCCCATGGGCTTCTATTTGGGTGAATTCCCCAAATAGAAACCCATGGGCTTCTAATGTGGGGGGCTTATTTTCGTGGAAATCCGGTGGGACTTCATTTACTTACTCATGTGCCCTGTAATGGAGAACGGTAAAAGGCACACATATAATTGCCTTAAGAATGGATATTGAAGTGAAATGACCCGACTCGTAAGTTAAGCCGATAATGATAGTGGAATAGAGGGTCCTTTATTACACATATCCCTCCGTCCAGCGACTGCTCACCACCCAGACACAGAACGTCTCTGTCGTGTCCTCCAGATTACAAAGCCATACGGAAGAAAGTCATGCGGTTTTGGCTAGCCCGCAATGTGAAAAAACTACCGTATTGTAAATATTAAAATAATTTGAATGAAATCTGACCCTCATGAGGAGAATCTCTCAACAACCCATTACAAGGGCTAGTTCAAACTGAAACCTTGCTTTTGGAACCTACTTTCACCACTAACACTACTCCTCTCCAAATGGATTTTAACTCGACACCCATAAATTTGACTTGCGTCCATACCGGATTCGCTTTCGATACTTACAATGAGCTTTTCACGAATCATTATTCCATAAAGGAAAAAAATAAGACGACTAATTAGATGTAAAGCGTGGCTCTTTGTGTTCAGCTTACTTTAATTTCTGTGTAATCAAAGCCACTCCATGCGACAAAATGAAAGAAACTTCACCCAACTATCAAAGCATGCAACAAAATTTAATATTCCAATTTGAAAAGTTTATAGTTGTTTAAGTAATGCAGAGTGACAATCTCTTATTGACTTTATCAGTAAGCCTTTATGAGCAGCACAGGGAAAAAAACCCTTCAAACACTAAGAGGTTTTTTTTATCAAAAAGTCAATACATCTGTTTGCGAATGAAATAATTTGAGGTAGTTTTTTGTCAAAGTAAAGAAGCAAATTCAGCAGTCCATCAATAACATTTCTAAAAGCGGATTGCACCCAAGACATGACAGAATTTTATAAAAAGGTCTAAATTTACAAAATTGAAGTTGTTCTTTTAAATTTCACTATTTTTTTTTTTACTTTCATATCTCACTCATTGTAATTTTCTTGGACAAATTTACTCTTCATGCCCTCCTTTTTGGTCTTTCTTTAACTTAACATGCAATATAGACAATATGGCCGCATTTAAAAGATGGTTTCCCTTTGTTATTTATTCCTTTATTCACAAAGTGTCTTCCCAAAGTAAACAAACTGCACTTGAGTTTATTTACATTTAATTTCCATGGCCAAATTATCCGTTTCCTCAAAGGCTTCTATTATCCTAAATTACATTTAATTATCCCTTTGTATTGCACCTAATTTACTCCCAAACAAACAATTCATGAGGTTCTCAACACATAACACGGTGTTAGGAGTCAACATTATTTCCTTTTATCGCAGGAACTAAACTGTGTGCACAACTCATTTACGATCGCTCAGATGTATTACTGTTGCACGGAATTGAATTATCAAATTGAGTAATGGCTGATTGTTGCGTACAATGGCCATGCATTTCAGGTTGAAGTGGTCATTAAATGAATTTACAAATAACGAATGTGGGATAGGGGTGACTTTCCGAGTTTAGTCACTGCGAAACCAAATGTTTCGTTCTCACTCTTATCCCTACATCGTCCCTTTCTGGATCCGCTACTGAAACTTACGGAGTTTTGAGTTAAGTTCATACGTTTCGGACCCATTTCTTAAATTAAAACTAACTCTTATATTTCGTTCACCAAGTCTTTCACAACGTATTGTACCGCAGGGGCAGGGGCAATTTAAGTACTGGGACACAAGTACCGTTCTGTCTTCGCAAATAATATTTGGATGGAGTAAGTACACATCCGTCTCCCCATTCCTTACTATTTGATTTGGAATTCGAGACTAAATATGAGTAGCGTCTATTTGGACAGTGCCCCAGTGAGTGACCCACAAGTTGACCCATACCAGTTGTACACCACCCACTTCCTGTGGTCAACTGATCTTCACCACTTCCTCCTGCAAACCACTCGTATCAACCAGCCATCTCAGGCTCTATTTCAAGAAGCCCTGATTATCAATTTCACCAGAGCCTTTATCTTCTCTCACCAAGTACGTGCATGTAACACTAAATTCTAACATGAAAGAAGACATAGAACAGCATGTAACACCGCACTCACGCACTCATGCGCGTCACGAATGTTGTGTGACATTTTGTGTCTTTTTAAGCAAAGTTGCTTGACAATGACTGGTTCTGAAATGTCCAACTAATTGCTGTAAACTGTGCTTGTTCGACAGTGTTCCAACGTGCACACACTCTCTTACTCGAAGTTTCGAAGCACAATTTGATTATCTACCGAAAACATTTTTGCAAGCAAATTCACAATTCTTATGACGCTATTTGTCACAAAATATTAAGAATAGTGCCTACTTACCAACATCTATCCTGAAGTTGAAAGGAAGAGGAGATAAACAATCGATTCTATTCGCATTCGACAACAGTTCAACTAAACAGTTGTTACTGTGGTTAGAGCATAGAAATATGAAGAAAACAGATTTACATGAGGTTCAAATCAATGTGAAGTAGGGGTAACTACCCTCCTCCCCGTATCATGAGTCTAACAAACAATCCAGGCTTTGAGTAGAATCATAAACATGATGAGTAGTAAACTAATACCTCCATAGATTAATGCCTTGTTTGGGTTAATACTGTGATTACTACCGACAATAAATCATTTCTCGGCAATAAATAAATAAACATTTGCCATTGATGGTTCCCTGAATAAACAGGATCAATTTACGTTCCATTTGTTATTGTGAATTATTCAAACTAACTTACTTAAATGAACATTATTCTGTTAAGGTGCCACTTGCTTAATCTAATTGTTCATTAGATTACACAGTCATTGTTGTGGTGATTCAGCCCCCAGAATGAGCAAACAACGTTGCCTGGAAATCAGTCAAATTACTCAGCCACTACTGCAATCTGATTGGTTATTTAATGCTTACAACCGATTGGTTCTGACAGAAACTCAGATAAAACTCGGATAACACTGAGTACATTTGTCGGAACATAAATGTTTCAAGTCAAATTACGAGTAAATCTGTGTCAGATTAACTCGAATGACAGCCGATGCCTCAGCAAAGCAACAAACTGAAACAATGGCGAGTCTGCTTTATAGCACCATAGCACCGTGTTCACCTACTTTAAAAGTTACCCCTATCTAAAAGCTTTATCCACAACAACACAAGAACTGCCTGCAATCCTGTCTTCATACTTCATCATATCTCCGTTTGTATGGAGAAGTAATACATGATCATGTATGTATTAATTAATTGATGATATGCGCGGCAACAATGACAAGAATATTGGACAAAAACTAAAGAAGTTCAATAGGTATTTACCATCATTGACGAGAGCACGATATCAGATGAACCAATATTCCCTTCAACGACTGAAATACAACCAATGAAAACCAGTATTTATCATATTTTGTGATAAAGGAAATTTGTAGCCTTTGCACCTACCTTATGTAAGGTTTCAAAAACAGACAGCTTCTAAATCACTGGAATATTTTGCAACGTATTTCTTATATTTCAATTGCAGGGTATGACCTGCTTCCTGGCTTCCTGTCAAACAACTGCAGCAGAGCACAATGCCTGACACCCCCGTACACCCGTGTTAATGGGGACCTGTGACACACCTTCACCTAGTTCTTTCATCCGCTCCAAGTTTAGGGCCGGTGCAGAGTTTGATTTCTTAAGACATGTTCAATGAAAGAAATTATTGATATTTAAATATTTTGCGGAACATATGTCGTCCCTGCTGCTTTTACATTGTTTACAAGTTACTCTGAAGTCTTGAATACATAAACCTTAACGGATAACTCTCATTTCATGTAATAAAACAGAATAACTTTCGTCCTTCATGGCAGAAACCCCTTCCTGAGGTTTGTTATGATCAGATTTTCAACCAATAAGCTATCAAGGTGTCCTGGTGAGGACCAGATGGCGGATAGGTGCGACCTCTTTTGTCCCTGAATGACAAACCAGATTACGAAGCCTTGAAAAATTCAAAAGCAGCCACATTAACCTTCTAACATATTGTGCAAATAATATGTTAACTGTGATAGAGACGACGCCATTACGATTGTGGATGCTTCCTTAATTTACACCATCATGTTCTGTAAAACAACGACAATATATTATAAGTGACAAACTGTCATAAGTAATTTCACTCTATTACGGTCATCCTGTGAAATGAAATCAATCTGTCCTAACAGGAAACTCCTGGAGAGTTCAAGAGACTGTAACAATACCTATACATTTTGCCCTGCTGAGATAGACTCAACCCGAACACGTCAGAAAATACTCAGTTTTACGTTCAAAATATATACGTGTCTGATTTTAAAAGACAATGGTCTGTTATTTTGCATCACCCGGTTGTCCCACAAAATTCAACCTACCCTATCTGGGTCAACACTTTACGTTTTGAGCCCACAATTCAAATGTTATAACTTATGGCATGCTGTCCCTACTTCTGTTTTAATAACTTACAATAAAATAACACATCTATGTTACAAACACAATAATCCGGAATGCTCGACCACCCACATCATTTTCACCTTTTATTCTTGTTCAGACATTAACTTTCCGTTTTTAATATGTGGTGTGAAACACTAAGTTCATTCAACCTAGCTAGGCTATTATCTACGACTTTCTAAAAATATTTTCTTTCTCGAAAATAACATTAGGCCGAACAACCGGTAACGGGATTTGGCAGACAAAATTTCCTTTTGACTAAACAGACATCAAGACAGCTTACTGTCATTAGCTAACACAATTTAGTCACTCGTTTTATTTTCGCGTTGTATGGCAAGCACTTCACTCCGACTACACATGAAAAAGCTATTATTATCCCTTAAGATGTAGCATTACAAAGTATAACTGGATATTAATTGGCTTTGCTGTCTTTGGTTGTGCAAAATCAAATTGTCGGCATTCAGTGACCAATTCTGCAGTTATTCTACTAAATGTACATGACGTCAAATCCGGCTGATAAAACCTACAATGTAAGCAACATCATCTTCCATTCTGACAATGACCTCTCTCCATTGATGCTGACAAACGAGTACGCCACCTATAGTTTAACTAAATCTCACAACGGCCTCAATCCTCGGGAAAAGTGAAGAAAATGTTATACAATGAAAATGTTCCACCAAATTAATCGTTTCGTTCTTTGAAAAGATTGCATACTTACGTATCATCTTTGAATGATAATCCAAAGTATTCTTTTTCTTTGAGATTGAAGTGTGATGCCACGAGGTCCAGGAGCTCGCCAGCGTACAACTTGGGCTGAAATTGTAAAAGGAATTTTTTTTACAATAAATCCTAAACGAGAAATCGCAAAATATAATTCGGATTTTTCAAACTGAATATTCTCAGAAGTAAATTAAGCGAATATAAAATTAAATCAGGGTACCTAATTTATGCTAAATGTGATCTGAGGAATTTATAAGCATATTTTTGATACCCGATTTCATGCTTGTATTTTTTAAAAAAAAGTTTTTCAACAAAGCAAAAAGTAAATAAAACAAAATAAACAAAAACGTGGATGATGGGTATTGAATTATTGTTGAAGAAACAACATTTGGAGAACAGGCATTTGCGTAACTTCATTCGGGCTTTCGTAGAGACCTTTCAAGGATTTCCTCACAAGTATGTTCCAAAGACTTGTCTGGGACACAAGCTATGAAAGCCAATCAAAATTCTTGATGAAAAATGACTTTTTTCCTTCAAAGTTGACAAAAAGTCCTTACAATACGGGGAGACCACCACTAGTACTATCTGATTATTAAACTCAGCATGTAACGTTACATTCAATTACGTAGTACATCAATCATCCACATACAGACTACTGAAAATATCTGTAAAACTCAAAAATGGCAAAAATTGTGAAATTGCGTTGCAGTCTACTTGGCCCTAAACCCGAAGGTTACAATTGTTACTTTGGTTGCTATTTGGAACCAGTAACAATTTGGTGATAACTTTTTAACAAATGAAAGAAATGTTCCAACGTTGATGTTCAGTGATTCTGAAATCATATTTGAAAGTCTATTAACTTTCTATCGGCCTATTATCAACGGCCTGGCATGAATTCCAATTTTGCAAATTTACCTTTATTTGGTGCAAAACTAATAATCTGGGGGGGGGGGGGGTTCCTAGAAAAACATCGACCTTTTTTCTTTTATTCAATCAGGAATTCAGTTTTATCACAATTGAACATTTCTGGCAGTTTACACTTTAATTTTATCACAGTACATCAATCATTTTCGATCCCATTTTAGCTGTTTGCATTTTAAGACCCATACGGGTGTTGTAAATATGCTTCACGTCATTTCCATAATAGGGATTTAAACAGTTTTGATAAATTATGCCAAGATATGCATCCTACACAACATGTATGCAAAATGTACCCAGCAATTATATTTTCGGAATATATAAATTTATAAATATCTTTAAAGAGGATTTTTAAAGATCTTTTGAAATTCTTGATACCTGTGGGTGAAAAAAGCTCAGTGCACACAAGTGGGCTGAATTAAATGCATTCAAACCCGTACTTAATCATAAAACTATATTTACCTAAAGAATATTTTCATAGATAATGGGCGTAAACAGTATCACAAGAAATTTTGAGAAAAATGTCTCCTTTTACTCTGTTTACTTAGTATCACGTAAACCAATTCTGAAACCATGCTTGGAGATCAAAACAAATTTTGGTTCAGTTCAAAAGAATACATTTCTGGGGTTTTTTTTCTTTTTTTAACGTGGGTAGAAAGTACTTGTAAAAGTGAATAGAAATGCATAGCAGATGCATTTATAAATAAGAATTTGTACTCCCAGACTAATATGATGTACTTTAAAATACGCATGGGATAGTAAAGGTCATTTTGGTTAAGGTTCTGCTGAATAAATCGAATACCGAGATGATGTAATATGAGGTTGTACTAAATGTACATCCGTTACGTTCACTATTAACATCAGCTTAATAGTATCTGTAATGTTGCACTCACCTGTATGAGTATTTCCAATCTCCTGTCATCAAGTAGCATCACCTGGGTCTTCCGACCCTCGCTCATCTGCAAATACACAAAATAAGAAATACATTAATATCAATCAAATAAAGTAACCATTCCGCATGATATTGTTGCACCTTGACATTGTCCTTCCTCGAAGCATAATAATTCTGTACCAAATCTCCTAGTGGGGCTGCAAAAGTCTTATTTCATAGCCCATAATCAGTATCCATACATTGCGACATATTACAGTGAAACCAATGTTCGTACAAATAACAGTTGTATTATTCCCTGTGGTAAACTGCGGCTTAAATGTAAGAATCGAGTGAGAAAATGAGCTTAAATACCTGAAATGAAAAAATTTCGAACACAACATACCATATGATCAAGACAGAACTATATAGTTTCATTTTACATACCGGAATACGTACCTCCTTCTTGCTTCTGAACAAACATCTAAAAATATCCTTCAGGATCATATTTAGTATCCTTTACGCACAGTTAAGTAACCATTTCCATCCTTTTTTTAATTAAATAATCCACATTTCATCGTGCGATCCACAACCAGTGCGCTTTGCAATGTTACAGTTCCCTATGCACAATGCTCGAGCTGGTAATCTTTGATGTACCTCAAAAATATCTCTCCCACTAATTGCGTACAAGCAAACGTCTAAGTGTTTGTACAGTATCAGCTATAAAACACGTAAAGATCACGAGAAAAGGAGACGGAAAAAATAAAAAGGTTTTGTGGATGACAGACCCAAAATTAACCGAGGAATTCTGCTTATGATCCACGTACATAGAAATTATAATTGAAGCACTGGCGCCAGCACATTCAAACATATTACAAACCACATGGCTGATATAAATAAAATAAAATAAATTAAATTAAAGCGTCCCTTACTTTTTTATAATTATATGTGCAAAAACATGAAGCATATCTTACACATTTTGTCCAATTGTAAAATCATGGAAGTTTTAATATTCAAAACAAGCCGTCTTATAAAGTATGTACAAACACACCATCCTTTCATTTCACCAAATGTATTGCTGACAAGAAAATAAGTTTCTAGCCAGAGATTTGCTAAATGATAAAAGAGTGCTTATTTCGCTTTTTTCAAATTGCTCCACTTTACAGGTAATCGTTGTGCAATTACCATGCCTCACTATGCTATACAAGAAGCACTCAAAAATACATCTTTCGAGGCAAAATTTCTTCTGGCTACAATCTTTCGCAAGTTTTCAATTACGAAAGTGCAACGGAGTGTTTTTTACCGACAAGTGTGTATTCTAAGTGTATATAAATATGGAAGAATGCCTGATGACACTTGTATAAATACGCTGTGCTATTAGAACGAGTGTAATCGCACTTTGCTGCCAGGTACTCTCTCATTCATTCATCCCAGGATCTTCAAGTGCAACTCAACAGAAATATAACGAGAGGAATTACCCGGGAAAGCCGGGTAAATAGTCTATCATGCGTGGCCTATCTACACCTCACCTCAGTTGGGGGGGGGGGTCCGTCTGCACCTCAACTCAGTTTTGGGGGGGG
>JBCAUI010524787.1:0-11667 GCA_038406195.1 Haplosyllis anthogorgicola | reverse complement strand
CGGTGAGCACCAATTTTCAGGGGTGCGGCTTATTTACAAAATGTCTTTGACCAAACTATGACAAGTCAAATTTATGACAATAACCCAAAAACAGTCGGATTTATGATGTTATTTGATACATTGCTGTAAAAAGTAGTGAAGTAGTTGCAGAACATTGAAAAGGCAATCACTTTAAACAAAAATACAACTAATAACAAAACATTTGCAAGTCACAATTTCAAAAAATTGCATAAATCTGTGCAAAATGTTCCGTAAATCAGTTGAAGAAGGGGGTGCAGCTTAATTAAGGCATGTGGCTTATTTCGGACATTTACGGTAATTTTTTATCGTTTTGCAATTGAGAATCTGTGAGATTCTTTGTTGAACTATTCCGAACTCACCATGCGGTATTTATGTGACGATTCCGTTTCATAAATACTAAATAATTGATGTCAATTTACTGTAGGTGTCAAGCCATATCACAATAACATGTAATCAAAGTTATTACTGTTTCGTTATTTTGTATTGATAAACGGGTTGCAAGAATGACAATTTCAAGTGTGTCTAGGTTATAATTTATATTGCTCTTTCCGAAACCAACGGCAATTTTATGTAAAGAAGATTTTAACGGTTTGAAAAGAGCAAAATACAAACATCCCCAAGATGCTATTATTATTGTCTTTTGAATGCAAGTTCGCCGAAGTGTGATACATCTCATTGCAAAGTGTATGTAAATGAATAGACTTTAATTTGCCGCAAGAAACTCCTACATCTACGGATATTTCTGATATCTGTGTTGTCATCAACACCTGCAGTGATTTCAAGTCGAAACTGATAGAACGAACAGGTGCGCCAGGTGTGCTGTTGGGTTAATGATTAATTGTACATCTGTCTGCCTGTCTGATCAAAACTCGGATAAAATAAATTACATTACAAATACGGTTCGAAAGATGATGATAATGATGGCCAATAGGGGCTTTGTCCTAAAATGTAAGCTTAAATATGTGGGCTGAATATAACACGAATCTTTTTTTTTTTCAATTGTCAGCGAAATATAATACATAAACTGGTGGACGGGACCTATGCTGCTGCCTTTGCTAATAAGGTAGCAGTTAATACAGTCCACTTTCCTTTGGACGACCACTCGAATTTTCGCAAGAGAAGTGGTGGCAATGGGGAGGTGGTCTTGTAAAGGAGGGTTCTTTCCTGTGTAACTTAATGTATTACATTTAATGTCTGATGGCCTTGCAAAGAGATGCTGGTCGTGGAAGAGAAGGTCGGTCCAAAGAGGTTCCACTGTACCCCACTTAGAGCACAGAAGAGGCCAGTATAAAAGTGGGTGCATTAGCAGCAAACCACTTGCGAGTTGAGAAAGCACACGATATACACACGATTTCAAAGTACAGCGGGAAATGTTATCCAAACAATTAAAAAATAGGTCCAGATGGACTTGAGCTCATTTGGCATTATCATAAACTAAGACAACATACAGGTTACAATATCACATGGTGTTGTCTGTGCACACTCACCCTGAGCACACTATTGATCATAGAGACTTCATATCTTGCACACATATGCATCTATGTACTATCTCAAAGCCTACCAAAAAGTATGTTGCTGTGACCATTATTCTCAAATTGGTAGCCATATTTGTTTTTTTCTTTGTACCTTTCTCCTGGACATGCAGTTAATGATACAAACTTCATATTTAGCAACCTTATGCATCAATATACCCTCTTCATTTCCTGTAAAAATAATATGGATACCACCAATATCTGCAGTTTGGCAGCCATATTTGTGATTTTCATAGGTCACTTATTTTGGATTTGATCTTTGAGACCATTTGTATCCAATGCCAACACTGACAACGACAACGACAACAACAATGACGTCAACGACGGATGACGGACAATTCATGATTCTGTAGGCTCTTTGGCAATTATGCCAAATGAGCCAAAAATGCCTAAATATGGATAGAAACCGGATGCAACAACCACAGCTTAGCACTATTACTAGGTAGGCGCGGAGCCTTGCGGTTGCAAAACTTTCCTACAAAATCGAGCAAAAATGTTTTAATTTAATCCTCTGTGTTCGATTTATACCTACATACTGTGAGAACATAAATATCTTTTCCATTGCATATCTGATATACTTTGTCAAGTACCAAAATAAAAAGCTGTCACTTGTAAAATTATAACTTACGCTCGCTTCAATGCTCATTTAAATCTTAAAATGATAACTCTATTTGCTTCAGCCCTTTATTTGTATCAAGCACGAGGCACTTTAAAGTAAATGGAATCTTGAATATGTTGTTTTGCATTGTTTTGTATTCTGGTATTGTATTCAGTACATGGCCAAAAGCGGGAAATTTGATAGCCCTTTGTTTCCACATGTATGTCAACCTACTGTAAAAATTAAATGGTTCTTTTTAGAACCGATTGTGTCATTTTTTTGACGCAAGTATGCACAGACTTAACACGGGATGGGGTTTTTTTTGTATTTTTACCCGTGATTTCATAATTGCAACGTTTCATATTTCATAATTGCAGCGTTTTCATCAACAGTAATGTTTTCATTTTTCACACACATATAAAAACAAATTATGAATGATACGTTTAACATGGATTACACCACTGCAAATTCCAACGACAGCTGAATTCATGGGTGAATTGAGTAGCCAAAACTGCACACTGTCGAAACCTTACCTAGCGAAGCCAGGCGGAATTGTTTGTGTGGTACAAGCCAGCAAAAGGCCAATTCATTAGAAAATATCGCAGTAGTGGGAAAATTTGAAAAATTTGTGTTTAAAAAATTTTCCTGAATTTTTTCTGAATTCCCGTTTTCCTTGTCCGGAAAAAATGACCATCAAATTCCCTGTGTTGTGGCTACACTGCGTAGGGGCAATGTTATACAAGAAACATAGCCGGCTGCATTGTCTAACCTATGAAGCTGGGACATACATATTGCTGGGGAGAGACGAACATACAAACAGCTTACTGCGAAATTCAAACCTTCCTCTTTTCTTACATCTTCATAATGAAGTCTGCCTAGGCACTTTAAAATAGGAAATAGCAAAATATAGGTCCATGAGACCTCAGCTTAAATCAGCTTCATTCTAATAATTAATAATAGAATTGTAAGCAGAGAAGGCTGTGGTAACTGTAGCAGAGTACACTGGAATGTAATGGTCCATGTCGTTGACAAACAAAACCGTACCTCCGTATGTCCATACACGTATGGACTCACCACATAGACAAAATTGGAGGTATTGTCCACTTCGCCAAAACTTACAAAAGCAGGATACCTGGATTTGTTCTTATAAAAGACGACACCATCAAGTTAAATCTAGTATGTACATGTACATACATACATATTGGGAAAATTGCACTGGAAAAAAGAGGGCAGAAAATACAAGTTCAGCAGAAAATTCATCTGCACAATTGAGCTGACACATTGACATGTTTGCACATAGAATCAAGTGACTCACTCGGTCCACTCGTACGTACAGCTTAGGCTTATTTATTTGTTTGGATTACATTTCCCGCCGCACTTTAAAATCGCGATTTAAAAAAACCTCATTTGGCAGCTGAAATATGTTACACACAGCAAAATATGGTCACCTTGGACACGATCCATCAAAGGTCAATCAAGCAAAATCAAAATTTTATTTATATTTATGAATAGTTTGGCTTTTTAGGGGCAAAGTTCAAATTTTTTTTTTCCGATCGCCGCACTTTGAAATTCCTGATCATGCAATGTAATCCAAATGATTAAAAAAATGAGCCTTATATGGATTTACTGACTCATAAACACATGACTCGGGTTACTCAACAATCTGCGTAATACGAGGAAATGTCCGCTTAACCGGCAATAACCTTGACCATTCATTATGTTACAGTAAAACTCCTCCTTTACGGCCACCCATTTTGCCCATTAAATTTGGCCGTGTATTAGGAGTGGCCGTAAAGGAGAACTGCATTTTGATACAGTTTTGAAGAAAATGTTTGGAGCAAACATGACCGTAAACCAGGAGTGGCCGTAAAGAAGGGTGGCCGTAAATGAGGAGTTTTACTGTACTTGCAAATTGTGCGTGTGTGGTAGTTAAGCGCTCGCGAGTGCATGCGTGTGTGCGTGTCTGGCTGACTTGTTGTCTGGTTGTTTTTCTACAAATCAGTTGCTCATGTGTGTACATAAGAAGAAGTATACTCCTTATTTAACGATCGTGAAAGGAATATCTTGGATGTCAAATGCACACAAATGATCAGCGTTGACTTGTTGCACTTTTATTTCGTCCTTAAAACGCCATAAACCCAGAACACACACATGTCCCAACATGATACAGGCAGGGACTGTAAAAACCCCTGCAATGTTCTCACTTATGCAGGGGGGCTTACAGACTTATAACAGCACATCCCTTATTTGTAAAGGTAATCAGGATTGCATTATATTATCAATATAGTACATTATTCACAGTTATTAGCTTTCTATAGACATCTATCCTGTGTGGTGTATAATGTATACATATAAGCCTAATGCAGCCATAAGAATGCTGATTGCCGCATACAAAAGCACTGACATTTGGCAACTAGCAAGTCAGACCGAGTTCTCATTGTAACCCAAACCCAGTCTATGATGAGTGTTACCATTTGAATGGCGATTGAACAGCACTACTGAAATCTTTGCCATCAAGTAAAACCTGTCATTTACGACCAACCCTTTGAGACCATCATTTTAACATCTAGTATTCTTAAACCACAGGGTAATTTGAACAGAAAATGTGGGTTTTGGTTCTGCAATTCTGGTCGGTAATGTTTTTGGAATGATATGATAAAATCACCAATTAAAAATTAACTTTTTTTAGAAAATTTTAACTGACGCAGGACATGCAAGTGTCATTTAAACGAACCTTTGTTTACGATGTTAAACGTTCACAATTAGCCTTGTGATGAATGAACATAGCACAGCTGTGGCGACACGTATAGAGAGTGAGGAGACGTGATTCTATAAACAGATACAAATCAACAATACATCACGCCACATCAAATCCCATCTTTAACACGCAAAATACCTTATTGATTTAAGGATGCTGTTGACGTATCATATAATGGCAATTATAACTTGAAAAGGATGTACAGTGAAACTTGTCTTGGGCGACCACCCCATTTTAGGGAGATTAAGTGATCGCCCATGGGATGGTGGTCTCCGAAGACAAGTCTAAATTATGTTAAATTTAATATAATAAATGGACAGATATCATAGTCGTGGATAATGGGTGGTCGTGCAAAATGTGGTCGTCTATGACAAGTTTTACTGCAGTCAAAAATTATTACATACTGGCAGTTGAACAAGGGATCATTCTGATGTAAAACGCTTGTTGGTTGAACATCTTACAGATTCCTTTAACTGAATGCTGGCAGTTTATCTATTAATATTGATTCCATTCAATCGTGTTTTTGTGTCATAAACGTGTGGCGTGTTCGCCTTTATATTCCAGTCCAAGCACTGCTCTTGGCAAAGCGACCCAAGGCCTCACCGACAAAGGTGTAAAATTGGTACCTGGCAAATCTGGAGAGGATATGATTACTAGTACGGCACTGTGTGGAATATATGTGAACATTTGTCTCATACTACAAAGCTGAGCGTGTTTCCTGAAGGGTATCATGTAACAAATCAGCAAATATGTTAGTTTTGAATATCCATTTTGAATTGAAGACCTGAAAATGGCCAAACTTGGGCAACCCTAGAAGAGACAATACATTCTGCATTAACACAATATGTATTCTCTAATTATTATCAGTACTAGATGGAACCCGTGCTTTGCACGGGAAAACATGTCCCCACAAAGTTCACACCTCTTCAAACCGATGTCAACTCATAAAGTTTCCCCACTTAAACAAATGTTCACTCCTAAACCTCATTAACACAACTTATTATGTACAGGGCTTGTCCAATCACACAGCTGAATACTGATTATGAGGAGATCCTCCTTGTCCAATCACAGGACAGAAGACAAAAGATGTTTGGTAGAGAGTCAGCCATGTGACATCGTAATCTTTAGTATATTGATATATTTCAGATCATAATTTTTAATGAGCAATTACAAAATATAGGACTTGTAAGTAACCCAGCAACCAGTGTAATCGCGTGCCATATACACCCATTTAATTTAAATAAAAGTCACTTATCTGGAGCCAACTTACAAGGAATAATAATGTTGTTAATAGATGCCTATCAAAGTGTAATGCGACAGTATAAATTCTGAACAACATTTATCATCTTTGAGAGGTATATGCTGACATTAAGCAGCAGCTTCAGATTTTAACAACCGTCGCATCAGTAGCGATTATCCTTTTAATTTCCAGCTGTTACACTGTTTAAATACAAATAAGTCAATGAGTAGTGTCAATGTGTATAATACAAAACCATCTGTAAAAAATGAGTATTAATTATTGAGAACAGTTGAACAAAGAAAACGCATTTCTAATCGGTAACCAGCTTCAGCTACTGAAACCAAGTCTTGATTGTTTTTTTCTGTAGGTGGTAAAATTGTATTACCGAGAAAAGTAAAATCCTCTGCATACAAAAAGTGCAATAAACCAAAAGACATCAGAGCCACTTTTCAAAGAGTCCACATATTTTGTACCGTATTCCCTCTAATTATGGCACCGGGTGTCAAGACCAATTTTTGAGGGGGTTCCTTAATTAAATCCTAGAAATACCATATTTAAGTGACACCAGCAGTCGGTTTCACCTTGTTTTGTTAATTCATATTTTTCCATATTTAATATGGATCAGCACTTAAAAATAACTTTCAACAATCTCTTGGTTTTGCATTTCACCAAACATGTATTTAATTATCTTTGTTTCATCACGATGGGGTGCCACAATTAGAGGGGATGCCATATTTAGAGGAAATACGGTAATTTGATAGTAGCGTAAATCGCGACGTTCCAAAAACGACCGCTTGACTCCAACACAACAGTGAAATTTGTCTTGGGCGAACTCCAAGCAACTGACGAACAATTTTCTGATCACCAAATTAATTTTTACACTAGTTTTACACTGTTTTGGGCGAACACACTGTCATCCGCGGACTGTTTTTCTTGCCCAGTGGGTAGTTCGTCCAAAACAAGTTTTACCGTAGTCAACGTGACATTTAAGCGGAATTTTGTAATGCACGCCAGACACACGATGATGATGATAATCTCTCGATTACACTGTAATAATCGAAATTAAAAAAACAAACAAACAAACAACCAAAAAGCTCCTAGTAGCTATCTTGTCTTATATCATCATCTATCTAACCTGTACCAACATATTTATGTCTAGAATATAATACCAGAACGACATCGTACACATATAAACAGCTTCCGTAATTACAGTGATTAACATGGCAATTAACGTCGAGGTATAATCTACATCTGTCTTAATTATGCAACAGTGTATGTACGACCATAACCAAGTCTGTAATAGCATCAAAACCGATTTCTAGTGGACAAACATAATTATTTCAGATGATTCATTCTTATAATTATTTCTGCCAAATCAAAGAGATAAATATGAGCTTAATCATTCGGTTTGGCTGTAATCCACAATTAAGTGGTCCGGGTTGCTATGAATATGGCTGTTTGGTTCCACTTCAAGACTTACACCTTTGAACAATAATGACGACATAACACTGTATTAGTGCCCACCAACGCCCTCATTCAAAATCAGGATATCATTATATTTTAATCATTTGCGAGAGGGCATCTTTCCAAAAGTGTTTCCAGGGTGAATGTGAAAAAAAATTGAAAAATAGTCCATTACGATTTTTTAAATGAAGGAGATGGTCCATGTATTGACACGCGCACACGTGATGTTAAAATAAGTTTAAATGACCCTGTCTTGGGCGACACCCTGCCTTTTCGATCCTTTTGAGAGTAAAGTTCAGTGTCGTTCAAGACAAGTTCTACTGTAATTGTTTTATGCTCTTGAGGGCAGCAGATGATTACCATAACATTATAATAGTATCAACACTACACAGCTGTAGCCATCTGTCAACATGGGCTCAAGGTACACTGAGGTCAGACCTCGGTCAGAATTGATTGGATTAACTGGTTCTCTAAACCTGACTCCAACAATAATTAGGACAATTATCAATAATTACACGAGGTCTTCAAAATATCGCCATTCACATTAGTATGAAATTACTATGAGCCCTTAAAAGTATTAGACTTTCAGATGAATCAGGCCAAATTAACTAGTTTACTAATTAATACTAGAGGCACACTGTCTATTGTTATTGCCATCTGCATTCGGCACGTAAGGCCGAAGATACACGATGCGATCTAATTGTTTGCAATCGCATGTGATTTAATTTAAGAATTCATCCACAGAATATATCTACTCATAACAGAGAGATGAAAAATGTATGATTTTGGTTTTTTACTGCCAAAGTAATCTTTCTACGTGTATCCCAAGGTAATGGTACACAAATAAGTAAAACACAATGGGACGCGATTGAAATCGTTTGCGATTAGATCGCATCGTGCATCTCCGGCCTTAAAGTCACCTCTACTCTTTGCTTAAAATACGACATTACTTTCATGTACAGTAGAGCCTCCCTTTTTGGCACCTATTTTTAGTGACATTTTTTAAAGAAATCTTCTGGTATTAAATCTAATGGTATTAAATGTAATACTAGTATCTTGTACGATGTCTATTGACAATAGTAGAAGTCCGGTCAAAATAGTAATTCTTTTTATATTACAGTGGAAGTTCCTTTGGGCGGACTTTCTTTTGCACGACCAACCTCTCTTTGCAAGGCCATCAGACAGTAGATTTAACACATTACATTATATAGAAAATAACCCTCCTTTGCGAGATCACCATCCCATTGACGACCACTTTTCTTCCCAAAATTAGGTGTTCGCCCAAAGGAAGGTCTACTGTATCTGCAGAGAGACAAATAAAATCTGCAGGTGTCCGTAAAGGTCAAATCTGGTCACGTTGTGTGCTGTATGACTCTACAATGTGATTATCACAATGCAAGCTATCACCAATACATACAGTAGAACCTGCTTTGAGAGGCCACCCAAATTCACAACGTAAATTGGCTGTAAATGACAGGTGACCTCACAAAGCAGTGGTGATTTTAATGATTTTCCTATGAGAAAAAAAAAACCAAACCCACAGATTGGCTGTAAATTCCAATGTGGCCGCTCAAAGTAGTGGTTTGTTAAAGCAGGTTCTACTGTATGCCCACTCAGCATATGACCATAAGATAAGAGATAAAATTGTCCAAGTTCTCCTCAGGTGAAGTGGCCTGTGGCCAGATCTTGTGTGGGACACCTTGTCCATTGAAACCAATGGTACCCAGAAGATGACTTTTCAACTCAAACCACTAGAGTGAAATTAACCTTTGCTTTATTTTATTGATGTGTCTTAAGTTATGAACTTGCAAAATTGTATAAATACTGGACCTCTGGGGCTCAGTGGTCAGACTGGGCCTGGAGAGGAAATAAAGAGCACTAGCAAAAGACAAGAAAAGCCTTCGTGTTAAATTTCCTTCAGAAGTTACATGTTTGATACCTGATGTTGATTCCTATCAGTCTGAAGCAAAAAATCGTATTGTGTACAGAAAGTCATGCCAAAATACCCTTCACTCAACTCAGTTATGTTATTCCCTCTAATCACTTATGGCACTGGATGCCAAGACCCAATTTTTGAGTGGGTTCCGCAATTAAAAATGTCGCAGTACGATTGGAGCCAACATCCAGTTTTGGTTTCTTATTGTACCAATACGGCTTCGTTTATTTAAAAAAAACAACAAACTGACATTGAAAATGCAGTCTCCTGAATATGTCATTAAAAGGGATTTAAGCATACAGTAGAACCTGCTTTAAGAGGCCACCCAAATTCACAACGTAAATTGGCCGTAAATGACCGGTGGTGACCTCACAAAGCAGTGATGGTTTTATTGATTTATCTATGAGAATAAGCAAGAAACAAATCCACATATTGGCCGTAAATTCCAGTGTGGCCGCTCAAAGCAGGTTCTACTGTACTTATGGATTTTAACATTGAATCATTCATTTAAACTTTGCTCCAAAAAGGAGGAGAGATGCCATGATTAGAATGAGTGGTGCTATAATAAGAAAGAATACGGCAACTAACAAAATGGAAATGATATAAAATTTACTATAAATGTAAAGTCACCACTTCCTGTGAGTCGTCTGTCCAAATTGTGATACAATGTAACATGGTCACCAGACGGTCAATATTAACACAGAACCCAAATAGAGGTGGAACTGGACGGTCGGGTCATGAAATATCCATGTTCGACGCTTGTGTTTTATGAGTGCACACAGACAGAGAGACGGCGTGTGTGTAATGTGCTGTACATTTTACACCGATCTCATAGATCTCGTTGCCAAAATCGAGTAGGAATTATGTGGTAAAATAGGTAGCGTAGATTTAATTTTTTTGTGGATCTGTTTTGACCTTTTGATCACACATCTTCAGTAGAACATGCCTTGAACGATATCGTGTCGTTTTACCGACACTTTTCACTGTATTCAAAGCTATTAAAACTGGTTGAAATGACCCTGTCTTGGGCAACACTTCGTCATTTACGATACTTTTGGGAGAGAAAGATTCATTGTCGCTTAAGACATTTTCACACACTACAGTTGTGACATGAAGAGTAAGATAATCTTTAAAAACAGTGAACCAAATTTTTCTTATGCCATGAGTTTTGGGAAACGGGGGAATAGGGGTTGGGAAGTGATCTACTTGTGTAAAGTGAAGACACAAAGATCGTGCATCGGTTTTCATGACGAAATGATGCAGATCTGATCAGGTGTCTGTCTAGTCTATCTGTACACAGTCAGATCTCTATCTAAAGAGCGAGTATCGTACTGTTTGTAAACAAGTGAAACCAGTCGCTTCGTGCTGGATAAACAAGTGTAACCAGTTCGGTCTTGGTTTACAGTAAATAAATACAGATCATCTGTTTGCATTCTGGAGCATAACAAATGCTTATGGTGCCGCTATAATGAACATGTGAAAACTCCAAATGTCCGTAAACGGGAGGTGGCCGTTCAACCAAGGACACAACTGATTATAAATCGTGAGTACTGAATAGGGTGTCAAGGTTAACCGAGCTGGACCGGTTAACCAGTCTGTTGCTTGGACCAGTCCCAATTGGTGATGAACTGTGGACCATGGTCCATCGTGGCCACTTGTTTGGCAAGACTTCCTACTAACAATACACTTATTTCTCATTTCTCATCATACCTTCAGCAGATGAGACCAAAACTTTCTCATCAGTACAAAATATTACCTATTTTGATTCATGAAGTGACTCCTAAAATGGGTTTTGGAATTGAATTTTTTGGGTTACATAGTATGCATGCATAATTACAAGCATCAACTTACAGTTTGTTCAGAAATTTGGAAAATTTTTGGTACACCTACCAAAGACCGGGCCAGACTGGTTAACCAGTCAATTAGTCACGGTTAACTGGTCCCCATAAACAGCACGGTATGACATCCCTAGACTACTGAAGGGGCGGAAATAATGACAATTTTGTTTCAACTTCTTTTCTGAGCGGCATTGGCTTAAAGTGGATTGCACCTTTTAATTGCCGTAAAGTGTCAGTCATTTTATGACATTGAAAATTTTGCATTTTATCATAAGTTTAG
>JBCAUI010524776.1:0-11667 GCA_038406195.1 Haplosyllis anthogorgicola | reverse complement strand
TGTAATAGAAATGGCTTTAAGCTTTCGCTTGCTCTTTGCATTCACTCCGCCTCACCACCGATTGATGCTACTCGACAGTACGACTCCTTTTTGAACGGGCATCCAAATGAAAGGGCATTCCAGATTAACGGGCAATTCACCTTCAAGTTATTTTTACTTTATTCTATTATTTTAGCATCCACTTGAGAGGGCACTCCAGTTTTAAGGGCAGTTTGAATAACTTTAGGGTGCCCTCTCAAAAGGAGTTGCGCTGTAGTAAGTGGACTTCAATTTAAATTATTATGCCAGATTTACCAGTCGATCCAGCAGCAACATGTGATGCATCAGGAACATGGGCAACGGAGGCATCAGGAAAATGTTTTTCTTCTTTCGTGGGTGTCGGCGGAGGCGGTCGCATCACTTTAGGCGGTGCAGGTCGACTAGCTCTCTTTTCAGCAACTTCCCTCTACAAGTAGCAAGCACAGTATCATGTAAGCACAGATCTCTTGCAAGAAAATGCGCTTCGACTTTACAGCAACTTCACCAGGAATATCCCACTAAACCATTCTATACAAAAAATATCACCATAATTTTACATTAACTTAATTTGTACTGGTTGTGACATCAATGAAGGGAATGATTTCTGAAAAACTCTGGGTTACCCAACCTTACTATTTTAGCGCATCATAATTTCTAAAGCCTTAGATCAAAAAATAGGTCCAGATGGACCTAAGCTCATTTGGCATTATCATTAACTAACACAACACGCAGGTTACAATATCACATGGATGCAAATAAAGTGTCTAAGATCAAATCCCAAATGTGACCCATGAAAGACACAAATATGGCTGCCAAACTGCAAATATTGGTATTATCAATATTATTTTTATAGGAAATAAAGAGGGTATATTGATGCATAAGGCTGCCAAAGTTTGTATCATCAATTGCATGTCCAGGAGAAAGTTTCAATGAAAAAAACAAATATGGCTGCCAATTTGAAAATAATGGTCACAGCAATATAATTTTTGCTAGGCTTTGAGATAGGACATAGGTGCATATGTGTGTAAGATATGAAGTCTCTATGATCCACAGTGTGCTCAGGGTGACTGTGCACAGACGCCAACGCCAACGACGGACAATTCATGATTCTGTAGGCTCTTTGGCAATTATGCCAAATGACCCAATTAAGAAAATCTAAACGTGATAGGAAATATTTAGAAATATAGTGTTCGACCAACCACATTACCTCTTGATTTTACCTGGACTAATCCACAAAGTAAGCTGCCCAGTGTGGCTACTGTATTGTAAATATATGCGTGATGTACGATACGAAAATAAAGCTCGGAAAAATGAACAAAATATAGCTTTTATCAGCTAACCGATATGAATGTGTTAGCTTAATGCACGTTAATTAAATAAATGAAAGATAATTGAAATATAAGTTTGAATAAATGAATAGTCTGTAATATGAACATAGTCTGTGTAATAAGAATAAACTGGAACAACGGAATACACGGACAAAAGCCAGCAGCGATTATTTTCCTATGTAAACGTTTCATCACACCTTTGATAATGACGTCTTCAAGTCTTTGAGTAACATGGAACATATCACCATTTTTTCACAATTAACAGTCACTTTAGCTTTGGATTCATTCATTTTCACCGTTATAAGTGTATCAGCTCCTCCTGAAGCTGTTTTGCCTGCAAAACGATACACATTTTCCTCGGAGGTTTGAACCTGTAACACATTGGCCACTTCATACACGCAGTTACATATAGCTTTTGCATTGTTATTCTCATTTGGTATGTCGACTGTTGCACTGTTTTCAGTCATTCCCGTCAATTTGCCTGCAAACAAAGGACACACTAATTAACAACATCATTAAGGTAATTGGTAACTTTTAATAGTAGTTGCCTTTTGACTTGACACCAAACACATTAAATGTTTCTTTTTAAACTTTCTTAACGTTCTAAATAGTTAAGTTTGCCTTAATTGACTTAACACAAAGTATCCAAAACAAAGGAGTAATCGGATATTCCACGAAAAGGATTTCGTGAACAAGAAATTAATCAGCAGTATTTAATTAGTTCTTCATACCTTGCGACGTGAGGAAATCATTCTCCGTGAGGGTGTTCGGATGTAGTAATTCTCCAACGGGTGCACTTATGTTGACACTATACTTCTTGGTTTGAGTACAGATATCGAACTTAGCCGGCTGAGTTGTGTCATTGAAGTCTATGGCCATTAATACTGTTGTGCTCTGATTTGCTGCTAATGTGGCTGAAATTCATAACAAATATCCAATGTAAAACCCATTCATTAGTATCACTGAAACTTAGCAAAGTGTAAACACATTCAATTACTATGGCAACATATCGCATTTACTTACCTATTTCTGGGAAGTCATGAATGTCCATACCCGGTTGAAGTTTCTGAAAACGACAGTATGACAAATTAAGATAAAATTTTATTCTTTCCTTTACATACTAGAATTCACCCCATGCTCTTTGAGTACATGCAGACTTTTTTTCCTTTAAAATTTGCACGTATTTTCGTTATCTTGTTTCATTAAAATTTAATCATTTAACACTAACAGATGTAGGCAATGCACGGTATAATGTTTACCTTGTTTCCCAGTCTGATGCCACCTATCGGATACTCTGACGTATTCGTGAATGTGACATCAACTGACACCATCTTTGGGGAGAAGATGGACACGTTTCTTGTGAACCTGTATGTGGCACTCAGGCCTCCACCCGTCATCCGGTTCAACAACTCGTGTTGACACATTGAACTGTATACTGGACTTATAATCTGCAATATGAACGGTAAAATGTATATGAACGAAATGAATATGAAAGGTAAAATTCGTCCTTCTTATTGACATGTCACCTGAATCGAGCATTGGAATTCTAAAATCACGTCAAATGAGATAAAGTTACAGGCTTGACTATTTAGAATGAATTTATTCGTGTTTTGTTATTTTAGCATTTTCTTGTCGCTAATAATACATACGTTATAATTGGGTTGTGGTTTCGGTGCACTTGCTGTGGCAGCAGCAGATGCAGCACTTGGAGTTAGCATTGAACTTGGACTCAAAAATGTACTGGTACCAGCACCTGGGTCATCAACTGTGAAAAAAAATATAGAGCATATAAGTCTATTCACCATAATCGTACGTAACCAGTACAACGTTAACGGTCATCACGTCAACAGCTGGACCTTTGATCAAATATCATGATATCTATACGAAACATTGTGTATTTAAGAAATCTCCACTTCGGTAACCAATACTTACAATCAAGATCAAGTAGCATTTCTGTGGGCCTTTTCGGAGCTGACTCTTTCGTTTTCTTTGGCTCCTTCTTCTTCGGCTTGGAAGTCATCTAGATATTACAAATCACGAAACGTGTTTGAATACTTTCTTAGATTGGGGTCTTTTGCTTTCTCAAATAATGGAAAATTGAAACTGAAAGAAAGGTGGACTGTTCGTTCTAAGTAAGTTCATTTGCCCAGCATACCTTCTTCGAGGTCACGATAATTTCGTCTTCCGAACTCTCCTCTTCACTGCTGTCCTCACTACTCTCCTCTGACGACGATTCTTCTTCATCTGTAGATTCTTTCTTTTTGGCTTTCACAATTTTCGATGGAGGCTGAAATAGGGGACGTATTTTCTTACCAACGTTGTGGAAAAAGTGGAAATTTGTTTCAGATTCAACATACATATCGGTAAATAAAAATCTTCTAAAGATTCTAAATAAATAATTATCGGATTCTTATTACTTGCTGTCAAATAAAACGTGTTTTTTTTCTGGACAACTGAGACACATCCAGGATTTCTCGACGGGGCACGTCCTTTGCACCCTAGATCCGCCAACCTGAACACCAACCTTTAAGGCCCTTGATGGTTTCACGGGCTCTTCCTCCGTCTCGCTGCTACTTTCCGTCTCCTCTCCGCTGCTTCTGCTCTCGCTGCTGCTCTTCTCTTCCTCAGATTCACTCTCCTCACTGGAACCAGATTCACTACCAGAACTATCCGAACTAGAATCACTTGACGATGAGCCTGTAAATTAAGAAGGCAAACGGCATATTCTCAAACGATTCATCGCTATTGGAATGTGAAAACGTGTTTATTCTCAAACGATTCATCGCTACTGGAATGTGAAAACGTGTTTAGATGCTATGTAATTGTTTACATTTGTCCAAAAGAAGGCTAAATGTAACTAAACGAATCGGCGGGTAATACGGTTCAAACTAATGGGGAAAACATGGTCACACAATAGTGTCCGCAACCTACCACCACTACTACTTTCTTCATCTGAATAAAATGACTTCTTCTTTTCAGCCTTCTTTCTTTCCTTGCTCTTGCTCTCCAACCAAGGCATCGTAACCTCCACGTTTCTCACGGAAGGATCTGGTGCGTCTTCTGGCCACTCTGGCAGCTCTTGGTAGCCCGCAGCCTTATTGTCAATTAAGTGTGATAACGTCGCAAGTTGAAACTGGTCACGGTCTGTCAACAAAAGAGATAACGAATTGATATTGATATTGACATTTTTTCTTTGTGCTTTTCTAAAAATATACAACTGATACAACGATTCGTGAAACTAACATACATGTACTTACCTTTAAATTTAGATTCTAACACAGGAGCAGGTTTCGTAGCCAGGAAGATTTTCTTTGCGTGTTTAGCCAGCGCACCACCTTTCTCTCCTGGCAGGACCAGCGACCGCAAGAAACGAGCACGGTCTCGTATGTCGTAGTTCTGGTCGTACTTGGCAAGATTAAACACATACTGGCACAGAAGTTTCGTTTGCTTGGAGTTGGTTATGTGCAACTTGGCAGCTAAATTCAAAATTTGCAGCTTAACAATGTCCTCCTGGAATCAACATGAATATTAATTATCGATTCTGTCTTAATCACATTTGCAATATTGTTTTAGATACATGTTCAATTAAGTCACTTTTACATTTTACATAAAAATGTGCTAATTTCTGGCACTTGTAAATACTAAACAAATACCTCATTGACGAAAGTTTTTGCCATCTTTCTGAGGACGTCCGGTGCTATTTTGGGCACTCGATCTGAGTATTCGCCAATCAGCCACAGAATAGACGCTCGGGCCATTGGAACAGTAATTGTATCTGCCAGTTTTGCCAAGTGTATGATGATCTCTTTGTGCTCTGTTGGCTAGATGAGTCAAACAATGTAAAATTAACATTAATTTTATTTGGTACTTTATTCATTACAGCATTACTAGTTCCCACTTTTTCTTTGATTGAAACATAAGCTGGAATTCCATTATGCCATGATTGGGTTTTGGTGTGAAGGTCAACAGTTAAAATGAAAATCTTAAACAAAAATACTGTAGTGTTAATTATATCGTTTTAAAAGATCCTAAAGTATGTATGTTCAATAATAATAAACAAATGGATGAACTTTTTCGGATACAAAATTTGCAATAAACAGGGGTTTTATCAGAATACGAGACAATGAATAATAAACTCTACAAAAATTGGCTATTACATGGAATATCAAAGTTATGGACTGTGGCATAAATTCGATAATGGGGAATGTGGTTTATATACCGTATATTGCCTAATTAACGCGCATGTGCATAGGAGTTATTTTTGTACATGCTCGTTCACTGCCAAACTCCCAGGGAGCCTCTGTTAAAGACAGGAAATGGAAACAGACTTAATGACACCTTACGTTTATGATTTTATGAGTCTGTTTTTGTGAAACAAGGGTACCCAATATCTTAAAGTTTATTAATCTGCAATACAAACTAAGTATGGGTTGTAGTTTTAATGCTGAAGGTGTCACAAATTTGAAAATCTATCATTTTCCTATGTGTTGGCATATGCAAAGTCTGTAGCTGATGTATATGAAAAGTTCAATAAGTCAGCTAAAAAGGGGGGTGCGTGTTAATTAGAGCATGCGCGTTTATTAGGCAATATACGGTATGTCCATATAGTTTGTTATAGAATCAGGGTGCTTTATCATTACGAATCTTTTCATGTCGTAACTTTGACAAGTTTTATGTGAGTGGCTTACTTTTGGTGGTCATGCCCAAACAAAAGAAAATGTTAATTGTGATAACTGGCGGATCCAGGAACTCTTGTACTAGGTATGTCAGCCTCTTTAGGGGATCTCTACTTTTATGTAAAAAATACCAAAAACCCTATGAAAATGAAGAAAAAAATCGGGCCGTAGGCTGGGACACCATTGGCACACACTGGATCCGCTAATTGTGATGTTAGTGGAACTCAACACTTGGTGCTGCTTCTTAATTAAATAAGAAATTAATGTTATTTAAAGAAGTACAACAACGTCTACTTTGTAAAACTTTTACAACTGTACAATTTTGCTATTCTTTATATGTAGTCTACCTCATGCCAAAAAAACATTCGTTTTATTTTAAATTCATTTTAATGTAAACACTGTCCAACAAATTCGTTAACCAGACAACAATTCTAAGCCTGAATGAACAAAATTTGAAACAGATACATGTTAAGCCAAAGAATCACATTTCATTAAATTCGACCAGTTCATACACCGACAAATGTGTATAAAGTTAGCATTTCATCATATTTTGAAAATACCTCAACGAAATTTCAATCTTTTTTATAATTAATGTATCAATGAATTGTTCATCTGTTAATAATGAAAGTTAATTCTACGCATGATACGTGTATAATCAGCCTTATAGTACACGTCGTGTTTATAATCAGCTGTGATATTGTACATTATTTGTATATGTTTTTATGTCCAGGTTGTGCCAACATCTCGCCGGCGATGCTATTGCTAATTTTTCGATGTCAGTATTTATGATATAAATCAGGATGTATAACTTAAACAAGTAATAAAATGGTAAGCCAGTAAAACAAACTATGTGACGTTTGCCTTTCTGACTGTCAATTCAGAGGTGCACGTACCTACTAGCCTTGTCCCTTTAAGAATGTGGAAATTTTGTTTAAATATTTTCATTTACACGTTCTTCCTTCAAGTGGAAATTGATTATCTTTTCCTTTATTATATCCAAAAAATTAATCGTGGTTGATTTCTGTATTAACTCGTCGTTCAAATCATTACAAAATATAATGAAGAATTTGCATGTGAAACATTTACTCATCATATCCTTAACGTGACAAGGCTAATTTGTTATTGTTATCTGTCTGACTGTTGACGATATTATTACAGGAAGGATCCTAAATCAGTAAAATAGAAGCTATCAAATCAAGAAACCCATACACCTCGGAATGACAAAAGTTGCTTTTGTCCACTATTATAAATTATATAGTACATTATCGCATTTCGGTTACGGTGAATGCACGAGGGCTGGTAATTCTTAAAAAGAATTTGCCTGAGGATCACGATTGTTTTTAAGAATTACATGCCCATGTGACATTCACGGACTTAATTCTTTAAAAGAATGCACATTTACGAACAAAGGAAATTGACCGAGAAGTGAATTAATACATGCTGAATTGTTGATTAATCGTGAACAATAGTTTCTGCCGCGTCGACGCTAGAAGAGTAGATGGCTTGGCTCACTTCACCAAACAATTCATTGCTTTCATTCCTGTTAACCATCCACTTTTTACATCGTTGACCAATAATAAATATTAATGCGACCAGAATAAGGCAACCTGTCAATGAAGGTACGAGAGCTTTCAGTATCTGACCATGGGCCGTGTTCCCTTGTTTTCCATCTTCGTCACCACCTTTCTGGAAACCTTCTTCGTTGTTGATTCCACCGTATTTATCATCCCCATAATCATCATCGTCATAATCTCCGAAATAAGATGCATTTATGTCAAAGATATAGGTGTCTTCATCAGATTCTATCTGTTCCTTCCTCGTGTTGGGAGGCCAGGTCACGAAAGGTTCTTCCATGAATATCCCGATCTCATTGGGATCTGAACCGTAAATGGCAATTTCACTTTCCGTATAAAACGGCGCGCTGGGCGTCGTGTGTTCAGGCACAAAGTTACAGCTAACGTTTTCGGAGCACACCATTTTAGGAATTGTTTGCAGACAAAATTCTTCTAAAGGGTATTCAACGATTGTGTAGGATGATAGTTCATATGGTGTCGTGCAATTGTCCGTATGTAAGACACACAAACAAGGTTGGTAGCATCTTAACCATGCCAATCTACAGTCACAATTGAATTTGTTGCCATGCATGTATAAATCCCCGAGACTGTAGATACCATTGAGAAAGTTCGGAGAAATTTGAGCCAATCCATTGTAACTTAAATCAAGAAAGGTGAGCTCTCTGTTGTGTCGAAAAGCAGAATCTGGAATGCGAATTATCCTGTTGCCAGTCAGATGTAATCTAGAAAGATGCGTTAGGAACCGAAAACTCTCTACCGGAACGGCCTCCAGATGATTAAGTCCAATATTTAGCTCATGTAAATTACTAAGACGCAGAAAAGTCGTCGAAGATAAAGAGTTCAGCATATTCTCGGCAAGGTTTAACGTTCTCAGGGTCGTCAAATAGAAAAACGAACCACCTTCGATATCTGCTATCTTATTCTCCGACAGATCCAAATGTTCAAGTACTTTCAAAGTTTTAAAGTTGCTTTTGGAGATTCGTTCAATATGGTTTCCAGTGAAATACAACTTTCGTAATCTCAGAAGCTGCTTAATTGCATCTTCGGGTATTTCAGTTAAGTTATTGTATGCAAGGTATATTACTTTTAGCCTTGTTGCTCTGAAGAAAGCATTTTTGTGCAGGTCTTCAATGTTGTTGAAAGAAAGATCGAGCTCAGTTAAGGTTTCACTCAAACTGTAAAACACCCGGGGTTGGATCCAACCTATCCCCAAATTTCGAAGAACTAAAACGGAAGAAACGAAGCCTGATAAGACGTCTGTATCATTTAAGGACAACAAAGGAACTTGTTCAAAATCATAGTCTCTAACAATGTGTACTTTCCTGTAAACTTTCCTCTCTTGGCAGTCGAATTGAACTTCTTTTACGCATTGAGAATACATGGGTGAGGTAGGTGAACCGCCCTTCTGATAACAACTCATTACGTCCGTTTTGGCCTCTGCGTAACATTGAACTAGACGATGACGTTTTTCGTTGCACAGTTTCTGAAGAGGACAAGGTGCTGTTTCAGATGAACATTGATGTAGGTGACAGAAAACAAGAAGCACTGTCGAAAGCCATCTTTTCATCGGGTTGAAGCGAATGGTTCTTCTCGTCCATATATCCATTTGAAATAAAACAAATACAAAACAACTTGAAATAGCTGTATTCGCGAGACGTACAGGAATTATAAGAGCACAAAATTACATAAGAGCACAAAATCACATGCAGGACACAATTTCATTAACGTGTCTGCATTTGAAATACTGTTTTGAAGGACTATTCTCTACTCCACCACGTTAAATGCAGACAGTACATGTATGTGAAAGAGTACAAAAATATTTAAGGAAGCTGTTGGGTAGCCTTAAAATTAGGTATGTCTCTGATTCATTTGTGAATCCTTACATTAGATAATGAAGCTGTCACCGAATGCTCCGAATGTGTAAGCAGGTTTATTACAGGAGACACAGAAATTGGAGATGGATTAAATAGTTGTCACGAATAATTCTTTTAATTAATAAATGGACGGAGTAGAAACTTTATTACCAAGCCCTGACATAAAAACGATCAATGCTGACTTTGAAGTGAAAGGTCGTTATGTATCTTGTCTTATCTTGTCTTATTTTTTCGTGTGCAGTAGTAATACTTAAAATATGCAATGACAAGAATCCCACTTAATCCCATGCATTTTATATCAGGTGTAAATTGCCCGTGTGTGCATTGTAAAATGCACTTCCAATGCAGTGCTCCAAGATCTAGAAATGATGAAAGCAAAGTTTGATAAGGGTTTAATTTTGGCACAGCCCTCACTAGGTAACGCTACATTGTTACAAAACGGCAGGCTTCACGACGTAACAAAGTTGCGTGACGCAGGTCAAATGAGTACAATTTGATGACATCATGAATACTGTGTCCACGCGCCGTTGCTACAGCAGCATGACAACAGAACACCGAGAGATGCGGGGATGGGGCAGCGCAAATGAACAAACTGAATTCATTTGGGATTTTTAAGAAGAACGGGACCATGGCTGCCTTACCATCTTTGCGAAATATATTTGAAGGACCCGTGGGTTGTTGCGACTTTTTCGTCGAGCGGTTATTCAAGGGTGTTGCTGCGAAATTTCTCTCCATAAACACAGGAACAATAGACTTCGCTCCGGCAGTGGCTTCATGGATATTTATTTTGGCTGTCGCGAATGCAACTTTCCCGAGAGTTCTTCCAAGACTTCTTAACAGTTGGTGGCCAGTGATACTTCTTCGTCTACTTACACCATATTTTGCATTCAGATACATGTGGATTCCAGCCAACAGAATGCTCTTCTATTTTCTCAAACGAAGACTTGGGCTTGCCGAGGATCTACTTATCCAGGTATATAAAGTCTAGTTATAAGTTGTCATAACTTTATTTTATTTTAAAGTGAAAGATACAAACACTGAATTTGTCCTTACAAATTTAAATGGGACCATGACTTCGTTACCTTTCATTTTACCGTTTGTAGGAAAATAGTTCTTCAGCACAAATGCCCATTAATTTGATTCGAGATGACTTTTGTATAGATAAGAGAAACGTTTACTGTATTTAAATATAGTACATTGGCGGATCTAGGGGGCGCCGCCGGCGCGGCCCCCCCCCCAACGGCCCAAATTTTCTTCGTTTTCATGCACTTTCCGCTAAATTTTGGGTGAAAATAGGGGGTGGCGCCCCCCTCCCCAACGGGCCGGGCGCCCCCCCCCCAACGGGAAATCCTGGATCCGCCCCTGTAGTAGTAAACACATGTAAATTTATTCTGATCGTAAAACTTGACTATTTCAAGTTTCAGCAGTAAGGTATCTTGGGGTGTCTGTATTTTCCTGATACTCCTACTTAATTGTTTCTTTGATAAATATAGACACTAATTGCATAAAACTGTCACATTTCAGTGGCTGCCGTTTGTGAGCTGTCTAGCTGCCATCGTCAGTTTCCACATTTCCCTCAGTGTAACCAGAACGGCATTTAGAAGGCGTCGTCCCCACAAAGTCGATCGTCATTGGTCCAAACCCATCTCCAAGTCAAAAAAGCGCCGACTTATTCGTCAAAGAAGTCGAAGTCGAAGTCCAAGCCCAAGACCAAGGGCAAGCCCTGTGAGCACTGCAGCCGCAATAATGAGGGGCACCCTCGAGCGATTTGCTAGGAGGGGCACCCTCGAGCGATTTACCAGAAGCGGTCTTTGCTACTACAGAGAAAAATATTAATCATATACAAAAATAACGAAAATTGTACAAAGAACTTTATTCGAATCATGAAACCTTTACACAGAAAATTATTTTGACAATGACTTAAAAACTAGAAAAAAATGCACTTTGGTGCGGTAAATTATGTACAAATACACAATTTATTTACACGTATGTAAAAAGTACATTAAGACATTTTCATTTAAAGAAAGGACAATTTCTAAAAATAAAGTACTTTTGTACGAATGCATGTGTACACCAAAATTATTTATACATGATAACGTGTAAAAATATCAAAATTATATATATGTCACGGTTCCGTAAACCATCCTTGGTGGTTCTTCCGCAAATTCTTGTGGGCGACCGCTCCGGTCTTCCACTC
>JBCAUI010524765.1:0-11667 GCA_038406195.1 Haplosyllis anthogorgicola | reverse complement strand
AATAATAATAATAATAATAATAATAATAATAATAATAATAATAATAATAAATTTACCACAGTAACACAATGTATGAATTTTATGTAGGAAAGTGTGACAAATGTATCAGTATTACTCTCAATACAAGATATTTCTGCTTGACATGACATCTATACGTTATAAAAATAAAAGATAAAATATCTGTGGTCTTATACCAGTAAAAGAAACTTTGAATCTTGAATTTAAAACACTTTCAATAGTCCTAGGTAAGGCATAACTATGGGCGCAGACACTAGGGATGACCCTGAAACATATCCCATTGAAAAATATTTTTGGAAAAAATATTGATAGAATATCTTATATCGCTATTCTCCCCACTTTTCCCCACTTATATCGATTCCGCTTATATCGATATTCTGCTTATATCGATACTTTTTTCTGCGCCAAAAACATCGATATATCCGGGGAAGAGTGTAAGTGGGCAAAAGTATCAATATAAGTGGGGAAATTAACATTGGGGTCTATAAAAGAAATTTGGCACCGAAAAATTTATCGATATATATAAGCGGGATATTGAAATAAGCGATATTGATATAAGCGGGGATGACTGATTATTGATATCCCGCTTATATCGATACTTTTTTTCCGCATCAAATTAATAGACCCCCATATTGTTCCGCTTATATCGATGCTATTTTCCCGCACCAAAAATATCGATATATCCGGGAACAACTGGATATTTCTTCCAATTTTAACTGGAAGTGTAACTTACAACTTTCCTGCCAATGCTATCATTATACAAGCCTCTAAGATTGAGAAAATCTTTATCCAAAATCTTACAAGAACCTGTGTAGTGACCGTACATGTACGTCCTTTCAGAAGACACAGATCGTCATCAAGCAGTGAAGATAGTGACACTGACGATAGCAGTTTAGAACGAAGACGTAAAGTGAAAAGGAAACGTAAAAAGCACAAAAGACGGGGGAGTGACACAGAAGACAGCGGCAGTGATTCTAACTCAGAGAGTGAAGACCGGAGAAGGCATAAGAAGCACAAAAAGCATAAGAAACGCAGTAAACATAAGAAGCACAAGAGATGAGGTGTGTGTTAACGGATCTGAATAATCTTTTTGTAACGAAACCTTTCTAATTATTGGTTTGGCACATTTTTCGCTACACTATAAAATCATTATTTGAAAAAATTGCATAAATTTGGGGATAAAAGATGGTTCACACCGTTTTAATTTGCAGTTGGTCATTCCATGGAGAGATAGATTACTGTAATTTTATCTGCCCATGGTCATGCTAACACTTTGTCACAAGACAATCTGGAAGGATTCAGAATATTACATTCATATTTATGAACAGTTTGACTTTTAGAACCCCAGTATTTTTTCTTCCGATTGTTGCACCTTGAAAATCCTGGCGTGCAATGTAATCCTAATGATTCAAAAGATCTTATATGCATGTACTTTTATATGAATAAATGTATATATTTTATTCACCCATTGCCAATAGTTCTTTAAAATGTTGCACAATCAATGCAAATAAAGCAACGATGTGCATTCTTTGAGAATACATTTCTGTGAGGAGACTGTCGAAAATATTCATAAAAAACTCTATTATACCACATACTTCACATTTATTCCACAAAAGTGTACACCAGGACAAAGTTATTTTAATTTACAATATATACAGTTGTGTACAATTTAATTCCATATGTTTCTAGCCGATGTTTTGCTTCGATATGCTTGATATTTCCATAAATCAGTTAATGACCAAAGAACCTGCAAGTGTAAACCATAGAGTAATTAATATTTTATGTACATGTATGTTTAATACTTGGAGTTAACACAAACAACCTAACCGGTTAGATATCGGTGAAACGTGTACCCTAAATTAAAAAATTTACACACTAAATTGGATTCGTGTGCAAAGTGGCCAACTCGATTTCAAGTTCTAATTTTTAAACTTGAGAACGGAGATTTATCACCCGTTTCATCATTTTTCCGTTGTTCTAAGTTTGAAGTTATACAAAACGGATCAGAGATTCGAACATCTGTCTTATTTTTCGTTTTTATGTTGTCAAGTTTTACAAATAGATTTCATATCTTAAACACAAAACGAGAAAACAGATTCATTTCATCTTTTTAATTCCACGGAATACACACATGTAAACGGAAAAAACGAGGAAACAGGTTATGAAATTTCCGTTTACTGAAATGGGGAAATAAGGCAAAATATGCGTCTTTCCCTTGTACTTACACTGTCATTAGAAACATGACCAGCACATTCCACATTGCAATGAATATTCTAAAATACTGCAAACTCTGTAAAAAGTCCCGCACTTTATCACCTGAATGTACGAAAAGAATATATATACAGTCTTCATAAACTAAACGGACACGAATTTTGGTCCGTTAAGCATGCGTTGAGCTTCCTTTGAGTGTTAGCCCCATTCACTTAATTTTCCGGTGTTAGTGTCGGTCCGTTAAGGGCGGTCCATTTACATGTAGTTTATGAAGACGTGCTGATAGGTAGTATAATTTACAGGTTTACTTGTCCCCAGATAATTTGATAGATTTGAAGTGCAAGTTTAGATTGAATTAAACGAAATATTAAATTATCAGGCTAAAATTGATTTAAAATCCATTTATCTGAGATCAAATTATCCAGGGAGACACCAGAACATTTTATAGTCATGAAGTGCACGTTATTCGAGGGTAACATATCAATTTTTCATTTGATCTCACAATGGATAAACGCACCATAACATCTAATTGTGAATTAGGGTGTGCAGCCAACAAATGCAAGTAGCATGTCTGAACAAATAAAAAATGGAATGCAGGGTACGGTACAGCCCATTTTGGTTTATGTTCGGACCGCATCGCTACTGATTTGCATAAAATGACCTATTCATACCAAAAGTAGGATCTCTGTCTGAAAATCCATCTTCCGGCCTTCTTTTTCTGAAAAATAAAATCGGAGGAATTTGGTCAGTGTACCACAGGCATATATGTCGAAATCATTCATGATTTAATAGACTTGCTTACAGTTACCGTCTATTAACATAGAGAGGACAGCAGTGCATTTTGGTCAACTTCGCAATCAAAACACTGTGCAGTGTACTATTTTTCCGTGAACACTTATTTTGTTAATGCTACTATCTCCTTAGAATTATCAAATTTCAAAGTACAATGTAAAAAAAACCCCCAAAACATTGTCTACTCACAGCTTAAAATTGAGTATTGCTCCCGCATTGACGAGTAATGTTCTGAATAAAATACCGAAAAATGATCAGTACAAATGCATGTTTATATTTTTCATGAATTCTGTTAAAATTATATAGGAACCTATTTTAAATATTTACCGTTTTTATAATTTGGCTATTTAAATGACTTGGTATCCCGTACATATACATACCCAAATATAATTAGATCGCCAATCATGACTTTTGTTGTATTTCCATTGACAAAATATTTCTGTTGTAAGCTACAAAATTATTTTTCTCTCTGCTAACACGTCACCTGTCTACACTAGACACCATCTCTCTATTCGCTGTTGCCCCTAAATTTGTTCCTTGCAAAAAACGCTAGAGGGCGTTATTGTTTGCTAGTCGCAAAGTTCTTGCACTTACAATTTATAAGCTATTATTCCATGAGTGTCTGGGTGGAGTCGTACACAGTGGAGGTTAACGAAAGACGTCTGTCTTGTATTCACTATCTTGTATCTTAAAGGTTCACCATGATATTTTTAACATTGCGAAAAAATGTGCGATAAAATCGAATAGTTTTGATCTGCAAAACATTTGAAACATACACAAATTTACATTTGGTGAAGCCCTAGCATCTACTTTATCAGAACCATTGGCGGATTTGGGCCCCCCCCCCCCTACGGCCAAAATTTTCTTCATTTTCATGCAGTTTTTCCCAATTTTTGGGTGAAAGTAGGTGAAAATTGGGTTGGCGCCCCCCCCCCCCCCCACTACGGGCCGGGCACCCCCCATACAGGAAATCCTGGATCCGCCAATGAGAACTAATGTCTGAACTTCGTCGGACTTTATATTCTCCCTTGGTTGAGATGGGGGTAGGGTAGTGTAGGTCAATTGGCCACTGGCACCCTGTTTTGAACATCTGTGACGGAGTTTCAAAGCCAGGATAGATCTGTCGCTTGTGTGCTTACCCCCTTGTGCACTATGATCCTAAGTCACTTTTTTCTAAATATTTCAAGAATGGAGTAGAATTTTATCATATAACATGCAACCCTACAGATAGCATCACTACGTCAAGCGGCAGCAAATAAATATACACCGATTTACTTATTTACAATTTATTAAATATGCCAACAATAAACCATAAAATTTTCATATCATACACATTTACAATACTTTTACTTGCAACGACTTTAGATTCGAACAACAATAAATATATTAATATAAATTCTTGTGTACTTTTTGTTTGTAACAATTTACTTTTCCTTGTCAAACATATTACAAAAGCGACTCTGGTGTATGAAATTCACTGGGCTTGCTCATTTTCAGTGTTTCCAATATTCACGTCTTCAAAAATCTCGCACAGCCAGCAAAATATTCCACGTTCCTTCAACGTAACTTCGAAATGAAAGTTGCTTTAGCTTAAATTAGAGCTCTTCATACTGTTTCTATTTTATATTTTCATTTCTTTATTCATGATAAACAAACATAAACTCTCGAATATATCTCAACTTGGTACTTTGAATAGCATCTCCAATGTGCCATTACAGAAACTTTTGTGCTATGCTCTTCACATAATATCTTAATTCAGTTGGCGCTTTATTATTACGGAACATGAAAGACCATTAAAGCACGAATGCACAATTTGTTGAAATGAATTAATACGTATGACACCGAAATGAATTTCAATAGAGGATTCTGTCTTTTAATTAATTGACCAATTAAACTGTCAAAAATAGGTCACTGTCCATCGCGGCACTGGTACTTTCATCGTATTTGTCTAACAAAGCAATCTTGCATGTATCGTCTTGCATTACCTGTCTTCCATATGCTTTACTTTAGCTAATAAGCACGAGAGCGACTTACGGTAAAACACTATCCATTAATTTACTAAAGCATTTTACATATGTCAGTCTGATTCTTGGCTTTCATGTCGTTCTTCTAGGATGACGGTTTCCTGAGGCCACATTTTCAGTTCGCCTAAAGTCTTCGTACTGTCTAACGTAGTCAACTGCAGAATAAAAAATGTCACATCAATCAAACGTTCAGATTGACACAAAAATACAATATCAACTAATTCTACACCTGTAACATTTTGGCCAAACACTGCAAACACTAGCAGTATGTACCAAGTATATTATCAACTCTTTACATCCTTGGTGATATAGTTTTTTAAATACATGTATTTTATTACAGATACGTCATTAATATCATCACTGCTTTATGAGACCACCTGTCATTTATGCCCAGTTTACATTACGGATAAAGGTGGCTCCTTAAAGCAGGTTCTACTGTATTGTAAAAATGTGACAAATAGTTAGAATTCTTACATCTCTTCGTGGGAAGGTTGTGAGCACCTTGTAGTCTTCTATGTGAAAACCTTTAGACACTATGTAATTGAGCAGCACCTGTCATTGTTAAATTCATAGAATACAATTCTCAGGTATGGTACACATGTCCCTATAAAATCTCCCACAAAAGTTTCAAATGCAATAAATTGGGATTATTTTCAGATTAACAGTCTCTTTATCAGTATTCTTAATTTCTTATTCGTTTGTAAAATTTTAGAAATGCGTTTTGATATTAGTTAATATTGATTCGTTAAACCTGGCGTTTTCGAGAAGATAAAACAAACCTGGAGTGGATTTTGAGCAAGGAACCTGCGTGTCAGGACTGTTCCCCCTGGACCTCGTACTCTGATCATTGTGATAGGTTCTGTACAATTACTGCTGGGTTCCTCGGGAAGTTGGTCTGCTATGGACATTCTGATAGCCTTTTGAACGAAATGAAGTAACTACATGAATAAATCATGATTCTGTAGGCTCTATAGCTAGCCAGACGAAGCAAAAACAAAATTCGTTATGCCCACAAGTTTTATTAACAATACCCCGCAATACTGTACCTCTTTCTCCTGTTCTTCCTGTCTCTTTGCATCATCTTCCTCTTGTCGACGAACTTGTTCTTCTTTCTCTTTCAACCGCTTCTCTTCTTCCTCTGCTCTTCTTGCTTCAGCCTGGTAGTAAAGACAATGAAGCAAAGTTGGAAATGTCAGAAGAAAAAAAACGTTCTTGAACATACAACAAAACCTTATGTGGATCCGGGCAACCCCCATTTTTCAGCTATCACAGAAAGGATTGCATTTCGTAATGGAAATTATCCAAATAAATGTTAATATCGACATGTAAAAGCCATACCTTTGCCCTGTCAGCCATAAGTGACTGTTGGTAAGCCATATCCTGTTCTTGTTTCATCCTTTCACGTGCTTCTCTCTCTGCCTGCACGATAAAGTTATATGGTATTTGTTAAGCAATGCTTCCTATCTATTAAAAACAATAACCTGTGTCGCACGTCCTTCTGAAGCCAGCTTTACTGACTGCCAGATATATACACAGTGTATGGAACGTACTGGGTGGTCGAGTAAACCACACAGGGAATCCCTCTCGGTGACTGGCTCTGGCTATGTCTATTTGGACGTGTATTATTTTCTTCAAATTTTGTAGTGTTTTACTCTGAAACACATTATTGGAGTTTCCTGTAAGAAATACTGTGAAGTAGATCAAAAATAAAAATACCTCTTCAGCTACTTCTGCTCCTTGTTGACCTTGGAACACTTCTACTGCATGTAATAACTGTGACATCAACTCGTCAAGCGTCACATTGGCTGAAACCAAGGACATTTTTAAAATGTCAATATTTTGATGTCTTCATTCTGAATGTCATTTTAAATTTTATTACTTTATTTGTAATACAAATAGCATTGCACACAGATCTTTATAACATTAGGGATATCTTTCTGTGTGAAAAGTGGATCGTGAAAACTGATTTACCAAATATCGTTGTGCATGGACCGTATTGTTCCTGCATAGAGCACCATCTCTAATTAAAGCTCTCCCTCATATTTCATCACTTAAATGCTGACCTCACGGACAAATATGATTTTGCATAAAATAAGATTCCTAGCAAGTATTGTCTACAGGTTTTTTTATGGTCATATAGAATATTTGATTTTTGGCTGAACATAGTGATCCAGATACTATTTATTTTGGTAAAAAAAAAAAATAATTGTCATGATCGAGCTTTGATATCCAATTTTACATGAAACTTACATAACCTGCCCTCCTCAAATTAACCTTCATTTCGGAACAATACGGTAAATACGGTATATATTACATACATACATGTTTGTGTGTACGCAGTATGCATGCCACTGAATTAATAGTTGTGGTAGAACTTTCCACGATCTGAAGTTTTCACAGTATTTCACAGCTTCACTTACCATGTATAACGTTGACTACCTCGTTGATGGAACGTGTTCTGGATATAAGCAGCAGAAGTGGTAGCTGGTCGGGTTTGAAGTTTCGCACAGTGTTTGCAGCTACACTACCAAAATGTTGCGTGCACATCGTTAATAATCTGCAATGTGTAAAACTGTCGTCAAGTTTCCATCGACATGTCAGAAGAAACCAACATTTTCTTGGACAATACAATCCAAACTAGTTTCTAAGTGACATCCATCCTGTACATGTACTAACTCCTGGATCTGCTCCCAAAATTTTTGCTAGCAAAACTAAAAACAGGTAAATGTATGTTTATTTTACTTTGTTAATCTTGAGCCCAAAATTCTGAACAGAGTATCATATTTCTGTGAAGGGATGGAGCGTTACAGCATTAATTTCTGCTGAACTACGCGTCAAAAGTCACTTCTGTAATATCTGAATATCATACATTTTCTGTCGCACCTTTAGGACACGATGGTATTTTAGTTTGCGAGTTGCAAAATTCCTGATGGCAGATTAATTTAGCCACGATGTGCGAACATTGTATATGTATAACGCGAACATTACCATGTGACATGAGACATATGTGCAACATAAGATCTAAAACAAAATGTGAAACATACATAATTTAAAGTCATGCACCTGTCACACGAATAAGTTTCTCACGAAATGCTGAATATTTAACTACAGGCCAAAGCTGACCCTGTATTTTCACTGCATTCAGACAGAATGGAACTGGTCACTAAATCCGTGTTCTTGGCTTGCACCCTGGTCACAGTATTTGGCCTGGATGACTTTAGGACTCTTCGTGAGAAAATGAATGAGATCATAAGCGAAAATCAACAGTTAAAAAAAGAACATGCTGCAATGAGGTCTGTATTGTCTGGTAGGTCCTTACCTTGCTTTGTTAGTGCTTTCTATCAGCAGATACCTAATTATTAATTTTTGTTTTACACATAACACTGCCTCACAAACACACATCCAGTTCTTCCACTATTTACAGCAATTAAAACACCCAGAAATAATGAGAGTACGGTGGGATTCTTTGCTCGCCCTGTTGGCAATATGGACGTCACGGCAGGAACAAACATTGTTTACACAGAGGTAATCATTCTGTATACTGAACTCATATTTCAGATGCGTACTGTTGTATTGAATACCAAACACGTTAACACCAAAGTGACAGAATCTGTCTTGAGCGACACACTAATTTATTATGACTACAATGCCGTAAAAGGTTTCATATTGCAACATAACTGCCATAAAAGGCATTTTGTCGCCCAAGACGGGTGCCCCTCATGACATTCTATCGTGTTTGTATTTTACATTAAGGTAATGACCAACTACGGCGAAGCATACAGTGCCAACAGTGGATTCTTCATTGCACCAGTTAATGGAATCTATCACTTTTCTGCTTTTATACAGGTACTTAATTTGATTTGGTAGCTAAAGTTGTGTCCCTTACTTAACAGAAATCTTAAGTAAATGCCACTAACTAAAACTGAAAGACTTGCAAATATAATTTGCTGACTGTGGACACAGAGATCAATTCAGTGTTACACTGAGGCACTCTCTCACGGCTTGCTAATTTAAAATAGCATCAATTATTCTATATATGTACAGTCAGCAATTCTCGTCCTTGCAGACAGTGGGCGGTGCAGATACAGCTGTAGTATTGATGAGAGGCAACGTGCAACAGTGTTTCATGGAGACCATACCAACTGATTGGGGTGCAGCCTCTTGTACTGTTGTTTTAGGTAAGTTAAAAATATGTACACTAGAACTTCTCATGATATATTATATTATGGTGACCATTTCCTTGAAAGTATCTGACAATACGATTGGTATTTGTGAAATAATTTAATATTGCCTTCATGTGCATATTATTAAGTTGGCGTATCCCTTAAACACAAAAGGCTAATCATTAGCAAGCTATCCCATCTACACACAGGCACTATTAGGAATTATACTTAAAAAGAAGACTAAAACAAGAATAAACTTGGATGGGCAAATCAATAATCTAATTAACGGGTTACTGTGGGTACATTGCAGATCTGGATGCAGGAGAGGAAGTATTTTTGCGAGGATACAGCGATGGGCAACTACATGGTGACGTCGACGGAGCCTCCGGGTTTTCCGGTCATCTTATATTAGAAACCGTCTAAATTGCTTTTTTGTATGATTCAGGAATAAAACAGCTTTGTGTATCTAGCCTCTGATTCATAAATTCTTGTAGTTTCGAGTATGCATTTTATAGTTATTGTATCGTTTTGCAATGGTAAATACTCCAACATACGTTTTGTTTGAAATAAAACCAAGTGATGTTACAAAGACAATGGGAAAATAACGTACCTAGCTTTGTTAGCTTCTGATGTGAGATCCCAGGCCCACGTAATGAAGTTGGAACTGAGATACGAAACTATAGTTTCTGAGCAGAGAATCTGTGAACAGAACACATTGGACAGGATACTGCTGTCATGGTGTAGGTAGATCGCTAATAATCTCCTCTGCAAACAAGACGGGAAAGATCAATCAGTGTCATGTCATCTATCGATATTTATGTAACTCCATAATTTATTATTTTGAAATATACGTTTCACATTTAACACATTAAGATGTTGTATGATACAACACGGTTAGTTACACTTACTTCTTTGGCTTTAACATGGAGGGCATCTTTTATGGCATCTTCTAACGTACCAATATAAAACACCGGATGACAGTCGCCATATCTATGCATCACAGCAATAAAGACACGATGAATATTGACAATTTATGCTAATGAATGCAACTGTTTTCGGTTAATTAAAACAATCCTTCTACAATTTTATCAGTATGATTCCAGGTGTTTACAACCTTTCGTTTTATATGTGATATTTATTACACAGAATATGAAACATCCTTTACATGAAGCTTGTAAAAAGTAACCAACCTGCTGACAAATTCTGTTGCAAAACATTCAAGAGCTTCGGTTTGATTGCTAGCATTTCCTGGCACTAAAATGGCAAAGATAAAATACATGTAATCTCAAGTTAATCAGGTAATGTCATATACAAATTGGCTTGAAATGGGCTACCATGTAAACATACTCAGTGGAGCTTGCCGCCTTCCTGCCACTTCACTTGCAAACATGACATCTTCCTCATCGTCAATATTGATAGTTTCGGGTGCATCTGCATAATAATCGTCTTCGTCGTCACTCACTTCCATTTGATCCTGTATGTAAAATATTGCGAGTTTTGTAGTTTTGACACAAAACATACCCGGATTTCTACGTTTTTTAGACCCCCAGAATACAAGACCATGGTGTAAATAAGGTGAAATTAGCACAATATTTAGACCATGGTCTAAAAAAATTAATTCCAAGGTTGGAGATAGTTGTCCAGTTGTGATGAAGAGGATACACCAAAAATGTCTGATACTGAACTTGTATTTTTAAGAGTAACATATATTCTAACAAGTAAAAGAAGATAATTTTGAGGACAAAATATTAAAAATAGGTCCAGATGAACCTGAGCTCATTTGGCATTATCATAAAACTAAGACAATATAGGTTACGATGTCACATGGAAACAAATGAAGTGTTTAAGATCAAATCCCAAATAAGTGACCTATGAAATAACATAAATATGGCTGCCAAACTGCAAATATAAGTGGCAGCAATATAAATTTTACAGGAAATAAAGACGGTATATTGATGCATAAAGCTGTCAAATACACTCGTCCCCAAATATATCGATTTCGCTTATATCGATATCCCGCTTATATTGATAAAAAATCCCATGCCAAATTTCTTCCTTGACCCTAATGTTAATTGTTATGCTTATATCGATACTCTTTCCCCACTTATATTGATATTTTTTTTTACAAATTTTACTTTTTGATGGGATATGATTGAGGGTCATCTCTAGTGTCTATGTCCATACTGATGTCAAATCTGGGGCAAAGTGAAATGGTTTTAATTTAATTTTAAGTCTGAAAAGTTGCCCAAAAGCAATAACAATGTATCTGCATTTAAAAGAGAATAACAGAATTATTTAATTGTTCAAAAGGTCACTTCAAACAAATAAATTTATTTCATAAAATACAGGAAGCCACTTTCAAAGCTACATAACACTGAAGTGTATTGAACAATTGAATAATTGTCCCCATTTTACTGACAACTTGGAAATTATCTTGTTTGAAGTGGCTTCTTGCCCTT
>JBCAUI010524754.1:0-11667 GCA_038406195.1 Haplosyllis anthogorgicola | reverse complement strand
TAAGATTTGGTAGAGTGTAATAAATGATTCAACTGTACTTTTAGGTCTTGTATTTTTTGGTAATAACTGGCCAGATCCAGATCTGGTACATCACAAACATAGCTTTAACAAATCTTAGCAGGATGCAAACTGAGTGCTTTGAAACATAAATCCATTACACGATATTTATTACACGATAAACGTTATACAACATACTTCTCATGGACAACACGCGAACTCTTTTACAATATCCATACAAGTTACTGACATTTAATTGTGGAATTCATGAAAGGTCAAAGTATCCTAAAATCTTATGTCCTCAAATTTAGGAATGTTTTTTTTTTCCTTTCACCCTCATTCAGTATGGATCTGTTTGGTAGAACAAGCAAGTGCAGATGTTAGCACCAAATGTAATTGGGCATTCTAATATTTGGAAAAAGAGACCCTCTCCAAAGTTAGTCTTAGTGTCATGGAGTAGGTTTTTGCATGACTTTTTGATAAAATAGTTCTTACAAGGTTAAATTCAAAATTCGTATAGGATTGCATTGGATGTTTGAATTGATCCCATATTTCACTATTTGGAATAGAAATAGTATTTCTTTTTGCCAAAGGAGATCATATTCCCTTTCCTATTTGGTTACAGTTCACTGATTATGGTTCCAGTTCATTGATTTCAGTCACATGCAGTTAATTTCATTTTATTTGGTGCCTGAATGCCCCAGTTGCACGTCCTATATGTCCTTATATGGCCATATGCATAGCAACTGCGTATCCATGCTAGAATGCTATTGCAGGCTTCCAACATGATCATTGGTCATGTGTGGATCTTCCCCACTTCATTGGACAAAATCCACCAGTACAGTGGGTGCATTAGGTGCAAAAGGGTTATCCAGGGTATATCTATCCAGTTTGGTAATTTTCCATTCCATATATGGTATTCAGCTAGGTCACTTACCATATTTGGGCATATCACATGATCAAAGAGCAGTGCCAGCATAGCAATATCTGACTGTGACTATTTTGCCTTTACTGACTTACTGCTTTACTTTATTACCATGTCTTCAAGACCAGGACCCACAGATATCCTTTGAAAGCATTATTTATTTGTGTGTCATATTTATGCATATCTAGTACAGGATAAGCTGATTCAAATCTGGATTTGGTTCATTTCATTACTTTTTGGCATATGCCAATGAGTTCAGTTGAATTTGCCTCATAAGTAATATTCCTACATCAATAGTCAAGGGTATACCCAGGGGGTTCCTGAACTGGGAATACTGCTTGCGTTCATTCTAAAACACATTGTGGTCAATGTGACCAAGTTCCAAATTGTATAAATTGGCTTTACGTGTTCAGAATCAGTCCCAAATGCCTCAAATATTAAAGTAAATTCGTGTTCACCCCATATTCCATGGCAAATTGCATGTAATAATTAAATAAATTGTGTTCATCTTCTTTTGCATTGTCTGGAACAGTACAGTTTCAGCCAAATGTGTGCTGCACTTCAGTTTCTTGTGCCTATTTTATTTTTATCTTTGGCAGAGTTATTCATGCTACATCTGCCCCAGCTGGTGTTAACTATGTTAAAGTTGTTCCTGAACTGTTAAATATGAAAAATGTGTATTAACACATGGCACCAAAGCATTGTTGAAAGTATTTGCGGATGAAATAAATGTTGTTCAAATGGCTTTAAGCTTTCGCTTGCTCTTTGCATTCACTCCGTCCCATTACCGATTGCAGCTATTCGACATTAGCATACGGTGTTATAATTGAAGGGGACACAGTATATCATACTCACCGTATTAGTTCTCAGGAAAGAACTGTCACATTCGTTGGTTATGCCCATGCATATACACTCAAGGCAACCATACTTATTATTCTCTGACATGTAAAATGTTCCGGCTTTGCAGGTATCACAATATAAACCTTGAACATTTTCCTACAATTTGAAATCAGACATGTAAAATTATATTTAGCAAACTTTTGTTACATAAAATTAAGAAAGCAATAAAAACTATGGTTATCAGTATTGAGATCTATGTCATGAACAATATTATCGACAACACTGCATATATTCACGATATTGATAATTTCACGAGATGTACATACTTTGCAAGGACACTGTCCCTCTACTTTCTCACAAGTTGTGTTGTGTGATCCAGTTGGATCACAGTTACACGGAATACATCCAATTGATGAAAAAAGTTTGTATCCATCCATGCACTGGTCACATTTATCTCCTGTTACCCCTGCAAACAGAAAATGTTATGCTGTGTAGAGTCGACCAATGTCACTAAAACAAGCTAGGAAAACTACCAATTTCGATTTAATGATAATCTTTCAAAGTATTGACATGTCAAACATGTGAATTACAAGCGACCAAACTTTCACATCAGATGGACAAACTGAACTTAAGTTCACTCACATATCAAAAGAACCACAAAACAGTTATCTTGCATTAATATGATGAATACATATTTCTTCACATTAAGCATGATATTCTATGTAGTCTCAAGAGTTCTCTGGAATGACTTTACCAAATACCATGATACTCAACGTAAGAAACTCTCAAGATTAATTGGAAACTTGCCTGGTTTACAGGGGCATTTACCAGTCACCAAATCGCACTGCTGCTCTAATGATCCTACCGGATGACAGTTACATGGCTGCAACGGAAATGAGAATTCCCATAAACCGACATCGATTATTAAGATTAATTTGGTCAAATTAATATCACGACATTGTAGCCACATTAAAATAAAATACTTGTTTTTACGAGGTACAGTAAGACTTGCTTTGAACAAGTTACTGTTTTGGGAGGTCACCTGCCTTAAACGGCCGGTTTCAGTTGTAACTTCTTATATTTCATGTTTATTTATGGTCACCCTGAAATTCAGCCACCAAATTATGTCATTTACGGCTATTCTGCGGTTATTTGTGGGAAATGTTACAATGTCTTGTAATGGTATTTTAAGACATTTTGCAGCAGTTCTTACCAAAATTAACCAAAAATCATTTATAATGTACAGAAAGAGTGCTCTAAATGCATAAGTTTATCTGTAAGTTGGTAAATGTAACAGAAAACTATCAGCGGATTAGTAGTAACCATCCGCAATGACACCTCTCCTTTGTAAGGCTACTCATGTGAGGTCACTCATTGTAAAATTTAACGATTTATCTTTCAAAGCAGGTTCTACTTTAATTGTAAACACTTGTTCCAGTACGAATCTGAACTCACAGATTAAAACTGGTTAAAACTCAAATAACAAGACCCATTTGTATACTCACAGAACATCCATCTTGTGTATTGAAGTTCCAGTTGTTTGGTAAACAGGTGTCACACGTCCTTCCGGTCACAAAGGGTGGACACAAGCACTGTCCAGTTCGATGATCACAGACCTGTCTGCCTGCCGTGCAGTCACATGCTACAAATAATAATGCAAACAAGTTTATACGTATCAAAAAGAAAAGAATTCAAGGCGACCTTCAAGTCCCATCGACCACACATAATTACAGAATCAATATGTGAAATAACCTCAAAATACAGTAGAATCAGTCTTGTTTGAACCTTCTTTTACAAAATCTGACACCGTTTCTGGCAATATTTGGACATTCATATGTAAATACAGTCATGTTTCATCAAAGATTATGCGAGTAGAATCAACTTGGGTTTACTCACGAACGCATCCAGTTGCGGTGAGATGGTACGAATTTATGTCGCACTTGTCACATCTTCGGCCTGTCACTCCTGTCTTACACGGACACTGTCCCATGAACGATTCACATATTATCGATGAGCTGAAAAATCAAAAAGCAATACGTGACAAACTTGACAATTTACATGTATACAGAAAAGCAGAATTCAAAACATGGACAAAAAAAATAAGTCACCAAAACCTACCTGCCAAACGGATCGCAATCGCAATCAAGGGCACCATCAAGCCAACGTGTTGTCATTGAGAATACACAAGCTTTACAGGCGTCCTCATCTGCAGTACCGACTCTGTGAAAATACATAAATTTTGTTAAGAGGTATCCCATTGTATTTTTGCCATTTATCTACAGTGATATTGTGACAGAATGGGGTCAAAACATGTAGCCGACCCTGTACGATATATATAGATTTGCAGGTACTAACTGCAAATTTATTATCAGGATAGACTTATGAAGTTAAATGCCAGAATATAGTAGTTCAATGTAATTTCTTATAATTGATACATGTATACAATATATGTATTTTATCACCGGAGGATTTTCCTTTCATTTTGAACCAGGAATAAGTAAACATAAATGGGCCATTAAGTGAACCCTAATCAAGCTGCCATCCCCTTTCACAACCATCGAACCATTCCTACAGGTTACTTGAAGTGAATATGTACAGTGTACATGTAACTTCCATTGTATGAACATCATCCCATCGATGAACGATAGTTGATCGAATAAAAACGTGTAGGCCGTGAGTTTACAATTTCTTAGAATGCATATATAAGTGTCTAAGAGGAGAAAAAAATTATCTTTAAAAACAGAGATGTGGTGCCATCACCATGCCCATACAGTTACGTACAAAAAACGAAAAAATCTGCTGCTGTGAGTTCATGCCTCCACCATTGCAAGGTACACAACTTACTTAATATCATTAGTCAAGACATCACATGTACCGTCCTCAAAGTCTTTTCTGCATTGGAAGTCAAGGACCGAATAATCCATGAACTCCGTTGGTAAAGCTATAAGTCGATCCTGGGACCAAATGCATATATTAAATACTAGGTAAGCATTCTAAATAGTATAATTAGTAATTAATCACTTTTAATACAATTAGTAGGGAACAGCATCAAGGAGCAAAGAATCAACCGAACATAAAACTCATAATAGAAGAGTTGCACACCTGTAAGTTGTAATTTAATTTTTAATTAATCCTGATTTTTGCCACCAACAGTCACAACCTTTCTTGATAAAATCTGTTAGAACTATAGTAGAATCTGTCTTGAGCTCATCTGTCTTGGGCGGCACTTTGCTTTTTTACGGATTTCATGTTTATTTTATCTGTCTTGAATGGCATTACTGCCTTTTATCGCATTCTGAACATCCAAAAGTCTTGTGCCACTCAAGACAGGTTCCACTGTATTTGTACTCTTTTATTGTTTTAGCGCTGTTGCTTCAAAATTTTGTTATCTGTGCCTTACGATAACATAAAAAGAATCGTCTGACAGAACGAAGTCTTTAATGTTCACTACAACCAATAGATATATGACGAACCTACCAGCAACACTTCGTTATTTGATGTGAGCTCTATATTGTACTGTCTTCCCTTTCGCAGTATACATGTGTGTGGAACGCCTTCCTGAGATACTCGGTAGTAACACCACTCGTTAGTGTTGCCGTTACACACCGGTAAATTCATGATAAACCTCTGCGTTAGTTCACCTGCAAAACATGCATCGTTAGTTCACCTGCAAAACATGCATCAGTTTTAATCAACTCATCATTTCTTGAAACGAAAACAACGGTACAAAATGCCTGTACAGGAAATCAGTGGAAAGGTGTATTAGAAATGGGAAGATTCTTTCATTACACCTAGATGATGTACGCACGTGTGCTTCACAAAGACTCGGTTTCAGTCTGGGTGAGAGTGCCGATATCAAATGTCTTTGTGAAATTTGAAAGAGCTCGACAAAGGTTGGAAAGGTTCGAAGCCCACCGGAATGAGCCGTTTTCGAGAAACTCACGTATTTATAACAAATGAAAGCACATCCGAGATGTTCATTAACTTAAGGTACAACAATTTTGAATCTGTGAATATATATTTGTGGAGTTCTCTCTCAATATTTGACTAAGCAAGCTAAAAATAGGTCCAGATGGACCTGAGCTCATTTGGCATTATCATTAAACTAAGACAATAAAGGTTACAATATCACATGAATACAAATGAAATGTCTAAGATCAAATCCCAAATAAGTGACCCATGAAAAACATAAATATGGCTGCCAAACTGCAAATATAAGTGGCATCAATATAAAGCTTTTGCCACCTTTTCTATGGTGGTTAGCTCGGATTTAACACAACATATTTTTTCAACCTTCCTTTTCAATTACTGCCTTAACTCCTCCTCATCTATTTCACATAGGCGTTCAATATCATTGGCTGAAAATATACAAATAAAACATATCAAATGCTGTATGTGCACAGAATTCATAAAATTTATAATTTTTGGTTGTCTTGAGACCATAGGCCATGTACATATGATCCATATAATTTTCCATCACAATCCAACACATGCTGAAAATTTTGTAACCTGAAACACAAAAATGCAATTTTCTCCACAACTGGTTATATTAGAAATATAAAAATTATATTTTCACAATCCGTGAATAGTTGTGCAACAGATGGGAAATATGTTCATGGCTCTCGAAAGAAATAACGAAATTTTCAAAAAATCAGCTAAGCGTTTTTGTACCAAATATGGGAAATGTAAATATCTCAATGTACACATGTTCCAGGGCAGGAAAAGTTATATTTTTTGGAAAGTTTGCAACCATAGGGCATGCAGATATAATTGACATAATTTGTCCCCATTGGATAAGGCCCACAAAAAATTTCGTAACATCGAAACCAAAAACTCAATTTCACAATATTTCGACTTCACTGCTCATATGTTTGCGGAGCTTATAAAAATTATATTTTTCAACTATTTTGAGACTATAGGACATGTACAGATAAACAGTAAATTTTTTCCACACAACCTAGCACCTGCAAAACTTTTCAAACCTCGCACAAAAACTCAATTTTCTCTGCAATCGCTTACATTAGAAACATGGGAATTATATTTTTACAATAAGTGAATAGTTGCACAACACATGGGAGATATGATATATGTGACTGTAAGAAAACAAAAAATTGGCCAAAAAATTTCAAAGTATTTTTGCACCAAAAGACAAAAATGTGAATATCTCAGCAAATACATATCACAGAGCAATAAAACTTATATATCTGGAAATGTTATTGAAAATCGCATCCAACAAAAATAATTTCAACAGGGCTCTGCCACCACCAGACACTTGGTGGGGGCCTCCAAACTGTTCCAAAAATTAAAATAAGCATATTTACACATAGGAATAGCATCATGTGATGCCTATGACATCATAATGACAATTTGTAACAATATAAATGAGATTTAAACACAAAAAAACCCGGATTTTCATCAAAATACCCTATTATCGCTCACGTAAAACTGTCAATTTTTGCCAAAATAACCATTTTCCAGCAGATATCACCCTACAGACACAGTATAAAATTAGTATGAAAGGATCCAGTTGATATTTACCATTTAATTTATGAGATTTGTCCATATTTGCCATTTTTCCTCCTTGCATGTGACTCCCCTCTTCTAAACACAAAGAGCACCAAGTGTAAGGGACTAATTGTGGGCACCATCACATGACATCACAGTGATATCAGACACACTTAGCTGAGTCTAAAAATATAAGTTTCATGTTTCTATGCCAAGTGGTTGCAGAGAAAATTGACTTTTTGTGTTTGGGGTTATAAATTTTACATAAGTTCTAGCCTGCATGGGAAAATTATACTATGCTTATGTACATGTGCTATGATCTCAAGATAGTCTGAAAATATAATTTTTATGACAAATGTACACAGACAGACAGTGAAATTGCAATATTACAAAACTGACCTTTGTGTGTCTGAAGTTTCGAATTGGACGACAGGTGTTAGACTATGAAGAAAAATTGTATAGTGCATATGTAATGTCCTATGGGGTCAAGAGATTAGAAAATATCAGTTTTTATGTGTGGTGTACACACATAGTCAGTAAAATCGAAATATTACAAGCTCGACAAGAAATAGCATTTGCAAAAAAATAAGCATATTCACATGTAGGAATATGGTCATGTGATGCATATAATGTTACAATGATGATTTGTAAAACAATAAATGAGATTTAAACACAAAAAAGACCAGATTTCTGTCAAAATACCCTATTATCGCCCACATAAAACTGCCAATTTTTACCAAAATAACTATTTTTTCTAACAGATATCAACAAACTGACATAGTATAAAATTAGTATGAAAGGATCCAAGTGATATTTACCACTAATATTATGAGATTTGTCCATGTCTGACATTTTTATGCAACTCCCCTCTTCTAAACACAAAGAGCACCAAGTGGAAGGGACTAATTGTAGGTGCCATCAAGTGATGCATTGTTTTGGACACCATCAATGACCACAAAGGGATGTCAAGGGCACTTAGTCGAGACTAAAAATATAATTTTCATGTTTCTACACAAAGGTATTGCACAGAAGAAAGATCACTCATTTATTTTATCTGTATGGAATTTATTTTATGCAATAACAAGTGACTATACAATATCAGATATATTACAGAAATATATAATTAGCAAATGTGTAACAACGAGAAGAATATAAGTCGGAAACAAACATATTTATGTCAAGGAAGGCCGACGCAACATGATACAATATCATGATCACTATAATAACAATCCACAACACCAGTAGACACAACATCTGTGGGAAAGTTACGAGAATATACATGATCTATCAATGTACCACTGTCACATGTCAGGAATGTAACATGTTGAGTAAAGTTTTCACTGCGAAACATCTGGTAAACTGTGGATTTATCATTACACAAAATATCATCATTAACATCACCAATCACCAATAAAGGAACAGACTCGTATGTTTCCAGGATACATTTCATTTTTGGCATCCATTCCCCATATGTAAACCGTGGAGATCTATACACACTCATTATGTACAAAACTTTGCCCTGTATATTTAACTGTACTGTAACATGTTCAATATTGGATATAACCCTAACAGGCATCAAACAGATAACTTTCCAAACCATAACCATCACCCCATCTCCATTGGAATCCCGATCACACCTGAAAATATCAAAACCTGACTCAAGTCCAAGCATATCTTCAATCACAACATCGTCAGGAGAAAGATGTGTTTCATTGAAGCATACAACATCAGCACTCTTGAACACAGGATCCTTCTGTATATCTAGCAACTTTGCCCTGATATTAGAAATGTTCAGATGAACAATACGTATGCCACTCAGGTAATCAACATTTGGAGCCAAAGTATCTTCTAGCAAATGCAGTGTTTTGAGACACATGTGACACATGTGACTCTCGGCATTAGGTGATACCCGTATTTGATCTCTCGTATAGTTTAGAATATGTAGGGTATAAAGAGTTCTTACATGGCTAAAAGCCACATATGCCTGTCCATCCCTGAACCACCCCTTTGTTCTTGCCATATCTACAACCACTCCTGGCAATGTCATACCCTGACATTTATGTATGGTTACAGCCTAACAAAGAAACAATGGAAATTGAACACGAGAAATGCGAACAGTTCTGGTTTCTTTGAAGCAAAAAGAAACCTCAATTCTGTGTATAGGCACAGAAGCAGAATCTATGTTCTTGTACTTACTGCTAGCCATGGCTATGGAACCAACCCTGTCACTGTCAAACTTTACAAGAATTACTTGAATTTTACCATACTCATTTACCACAACATGTCTCACAGTTCCCATTGCACCATTTGTTAAGCCATCACTGACATCAACATTTGTTGTTAACATAACACAGGTGCCAACCTTTACTCTCAGAACACCTGAATTTTGTGGGGGGCAGTGGGAAATGTAACATCTGCCATGTTAGTATACTTATCTTTAGTTGTATCATATACCTTACTCACGTACACCTGGCCAGGCAATGAATCCAAGCATATACTATTCCAGTTTTCACATGCATCATTCTGTGCATATACATGCATAGTGTCAATTGGGTAGCCAGTGTCATTGTGATCAATAGTCAATTCACACAATTGCAATAACCTCCCTTCACTAGAATCCTTCTCAGGTTTAAGTGTATGTATGCTGTTCAACATTGCAGCAAATACTGGATCCTTTGTTTGCATGACCTCATCAAGTTCATGCAGGACAAAATCATCCCATAAAGAAGGAGCCATATCTCCTAGCATCTTGATCTTCTTGGGCTTGTTGTATACCAGACACTGGGCAACAGTTGGCAACTGATAAAAATCTCCAACTGCGAGGATAGAAACATCTCCCCAATCATCATCTGACTGCTTAATATTCCTAATAGTCGAAGAAACACTTTTGAATGTCCAACTTCCAACCATGCTAATCTCATCTATAAAACACAATGCCATATTTGCCAATTTAACTTGCATGGTAGATCTTTTTCCCAGTCATTTTTGTTATTCAAATTAGTAGTACTGAGCATAAATGCAGAATGGAGTGTAATGCCACCTATGTTGAAGGTGGCAAGACCTGTAGGAGCTGTCAGTAGAACCAATGGTTCATCCGGTTTCACCTTTAGTGATCTTTGTAGAACGTATATGATATCACGCCAAATCATTTGGATAACATGACTTTTCCCTGTGCCTCCAGGCCCACTCAAGAAGACTTTAAATCCAGGATGCTTTGACCCATTGCACATAGCATTCACATAATCCTTGCACCATTTGTGGTTAAACATGACTATCTGGTGCTGTCCATCATTAAGTCCTCGCATATGCTGTCTGTACTCAGAGTTTGACATAATGTCCTTTTGGGCCTTGCGATCATAAATTTTACTCAATGTATTCCTATTGGTGTCAGAACTATTATGCCCACCATGAGACCCATGGTCATTGTCTAAATCATTGACACCATCAGCACCCTCATCATCACTATCAAGAGTCTGTATAACTACACACTCATCATCTGCAGCAGCAGCATTCTCTTGTTCAGCCATAGGAGCTATTGCATCCCATCCCATCCCATTTCAGGTGGACCAATATCAGCTACATCATCAATTGCATTACCTATTGCCTCATGATGTAGATTAAATTGTAGGGCATTGTGTTCAACCAAGTCACTCACAGATAAGTATTTTTTGTGATAAGAATCATTTGCCTGTAGAAATTCATTCTCAGACCACCAAGGAAGGTACAACAAGAGGTGGGATTGATAAAATTTCTCTGGCTTGGTACTCTGCTTAAATGATGTTATACATAAGATAGCTTCCTTTGACAGTTTTCTCATGATTCCCATATCATTTTTCAGTGATATTGTAGGATTCCAATGTTCATGAACAGCTAAAGGCCCTGGATCAGTGTTGTCATCATCTTTGTCATCTCTACCACTTGTAGGCCACATTGAAACATACTCATAATTCACAGCAAATTTAGCCAAGCACATGTTTTCCAATACATCTGGATGCGCAGCGTAGTGATCATGAACACTAGTCATATAGACATCTTGATCTTCTTCCATGCCTTCCAATGCATCTGCCAATTTTGGCAGCTTCCTACTTTTCTTCATGATCCACATTGACAATTCTCTCATGGCAGATTCAGGTGCTCCAAAACACGTTTGCCTATAAAAGCTTTTCCAATCTTCTTTAGCTGCTGTTCTATCAGATGAGAGCAACATTCTTTTGAAACATTAATCAATACCTTACCAAGGGCATGTTCAGCCTTCATCATATATGAGGTTATGTACACTATGCATGTGTATTCATTCTGTTGAGGTTTGCTCTTCACATGGTGGGGTTAGAGGTTTTTGCAATGAGAGAAACAAATGGTTACTTCTTTGCAATGTTTATTCCAATAGTTTCAATATGTAA
>JBCAUI010524743.1:0-11668 GCA_038406195.1 Haplosyllis anthogorgicola | reverse complement strand
AAATATAATGCCGAGCGAAGCGAGGTTAAAATTTTTTGCAACTTACAGTCTAATTTTAGCGTTTTGGGGTGCTTGGGCCCCAAAACTGGGAGCTAGAGGGGAGCATGGTGACATTGTAATGAAAATGATGCCAAGAGCAGTGAGGCTGGAAAATTTTTAGAAAGATATTACTTAAATATTATGCTGAGCGAAGTGAGGCTAAAATTTTTTGCAAAATGTAGTCTAATTTTAGTGTTTTGAGGTGCTGGGGCCCCAAAGTTGGGCCCCAAAACTGATCTGAAATGGTTTGACTCCACTCTTGTCTGCCTTGACTCTACTCTAACTGGCTTAACTCTACTCTATGCGTTTTGTCTCTAGTCTGTCCAGCATGGCTCTACTCTGTACAGCTCGGCTCGAATCCGTCCAAAAACAACTGAGCCATCTCGTCATAACAAAGAGCCTCAGACCTCTACGGGGCATGAGGATACATAACGTCGAGAAAATAAAGTGTGACGTCCGCAGATTATACCTCGGCAGCAATCATGACATCATCTTCCATCAGCGGCGAAACTTCCACAAAATCGACGTCACCATGACGTTTTCAACCGAGGTAGAATCTGGTCGTTTCACTTTCCCAATTTTCATGATTTCAAGGTTAAGACCGAAAAATCCGTTGTAAGAAATCACAACACTACACATACCTTACTAAGTTAGCAACGAACGCAACGTCCTGATGTCTTCGTACTCAGACGTGCCAGGTGACGTAATGCAGGTACCTAATACTCGCTAATATTTTCCAATATTGTAAAATTGCGCATAAAATCCAGACACTGAAGCCTTGACTGAGTCTGTGAAAAACATACCAGCATATTGCTATACGTCTGGGAGCAGAGCTCCGACAGCGGACAAAAACTTGTTACCGATGACCCGTCTCTTGTTGCTGCCTGAATAGGCAGTTAGTGTGGAGTTTGTCCTATTTTGTGAGACTGAAAAGGTACTCAGAAACACGTCTCAAAACGCACATGCAATTTAGTCTAACGGCTCACTTGCAAATATGTCTGAGGTCATGCTCTTAAACATGTCCTTGGCTAAAGTTAATTTAAGTCTAACACTGGTGATAATGCCGGTCAAGTGACCCATGACATGTGCTTCATCATAATTTTGGTCAAGGTTTATGTGGCCCATAATAGCAAGGTCTTAAAAACCTCAGTCGAGTACTGAAGTTAACGAATCATGGGTCCGGTTAGCATATGCTTGGGTGAGCTCTCTGCTTGGGGATCATCGATTCTTCAGATATCATATTGTTGGTCGCTCTAGCCTCGAGAGAGGAGCTCTGAAGTGTTGATGTGTTGTATTTATAGACGATGTAAAGCATCAGGTATTTATCTGCACAACATTACAGAGATAGTGCGAAACAATATACAAACACAGCGAGAGCCAATAGGGCAGATGCCAGGGTTTGTAGTCATAGTACAGATGACTGGAAAGTTATTATCATGTAATGTGCTCATACTCGCACAGGCACGCACAGCCAGGCAGTTAGCACATGCACACGCAATTCAGACACAAAAGAATGTGCAAACTCCTTGAAACACAGCCAGGCAGACACAAAATACCTTCTCAGAAATGGCATGTAGAATTCCACTTCTGGTGTCTCATGCTGAATATCCCTTAACATCCCTTAAAATGGTAACTATGGAGATAAAATGACCCTTCATGTTTCGAACAGTCTTAGTAACTAATTTCTGCAGCAGAATACATCGCTGAGATATGCAGCTGGATCAGCTCCCACCATAGCGAAGCATTGTCAACAGCTGTGTAAATATGTATAAACCTAAAAACGCCATCATTTAATATTTACCATACAGCACAATAATCATCAACGTTTCCCAATAAACACAATGTTTTTCTCAATCTACTGTCGTATATTTTCCATAAATGTCGAGCATTAGTTGCCAAGATAACAGATGGAAATGTAATGAAAATATAAAATAATTATTTCCAACACATGTGTGGGAACGCGAGACAAATGGTGGGTTGCAGAACCCATTTGTCAGCAATCCAATTTGGATGAAAACCTTAACAAGTTTTGACGGCAATTTTCACCGACAACTTCGGGCGATATGTACTTCGTTTAATTCAATGAGAAATTTAGTAAAAGTTCTTCACATATGGTTTTCCAATGTTAAGTGCCAACTGTCAATGGTGGGTAACACATTGCCTCAGAAAACTCACTACGAATGAGGCTGATGCGTATTTATTATCTCTACTTGAAACTATCGCACGCATGCACGCACGCACGCACACGAACGCACCCCCAAGCACCTCCAGCCAAACGAACCAAACGATTCGTGATTTCTCTCATACTGAAGGTTAACAAAACAAAACTATCACTGCTTTACATTTTGCTTTTTACCTTTTTTATCGTATTATAAAATGTATACTACATGTGTGTAAACTTGCCAAGGTCGAAAACATAAAGCATAATAAAATGTGTGCACGTGTTCCATTTAATTGCAGTATAAAATCTAACTTCACAGCTTGTTTTTATATTTTATGGACCGAACCCAGGGGTCTGGATGGTCTGTTTATTTAACACGTAATGCTGGGATATTGTGTGTATGTTCAGATGTGTTAAATCCAGCGATAAAATAAAAACAGAAACCCTGATGGCACTTTTGTACGACAATCACAACAAATGCCAACATTGCTCTGGGGACTTTTACAAAAACAAAATCTGCAATGTCAATGAAATGGGTCCAAGGCACCTGAACTAACTGGAAATGTTGCTTGGGTTGATGAAAAAGATGATGTGAAAAGAGAAAGCGGAAAAGAACAGCCAGGAAGTTTGCTCTGTTGACGGATCCTTGTTTTGCAACTTGATTATCTTGATCTAACATCAAACATACCTTGGAAGTCTACAATAGCTAAATAATATCTTTCATCAGATTATTCGTAACTTATAGATATAATATCACAGATCTAGCTCATTTGATATCAATAAAATAGAACACAGGAATGTAGGTCACAGTGACCTAATTTCACAACGGTTCCTTGTGACCGTTTACAGCGGAGCTGTTTGTGAACAGTTAGTGAACAGGCGTTGCGGTAACGGTATGATGTACATCTATCGCACTAACACACTCAAAACTCCTGCCTGAATTAAACGGACATCTTAAAGACAGCCAAGTACACAGTGCCAACATGCCAAAAAAAACAAACAACACGAAACAAGAGGAATGTGGGTCAGATTGTCCGCTCACCTGGGGCCTCAGGCAAACATTACGATTAACGACAGTGATGTGATGTCACCGAGTGCAAACAGTTACCATGACACCTCCCTGGATGCGGTTTATGTACACATCTGAATTTCACAATTGTCACCTTCACTATGGTATCCAAGGACGAAAACGTCATGATGTCACGTTAGTTGCTTGTCAGATGTGTACAGTGAAACCTGTCATCTAAGACGACCTCTTTTGCCACAAAATTTTGATTGTTATTGAATTCTAACTTTATGCCACTTGAAGGAGGCAGTCGTAAAACTTTGAGGTAGTTGATGTTAGCTTTTTCGGTTCACCTAGCGTTACTGGCGCGGCGTTATGACATCATAACTGACCAAACTGGAACAAATTTAAAAACAGATGCACCTGATGCATCAGTATCCGTTTCGCATGTTGTGGGGATTTTTTTTCTCCGAACATGTATTTATTCTTGGTTGGTATTATGACTGTCTATTGTTGCACATACAAAGCTTAGCGCAAATATATCGCAATAATCCCAACAATATTACGCATTAACAATGCTTCAAAGTCACCGTGTAAAATTCACAGTTATCACTGACTTAACATGTTATCACTGACTTATTTTTTAAAATCCTCACATTTAAAAAAAAAACAAACTACCAGACGAACTTCAGCGATTAACTGTTCCATATGAACATAATGTCGTAACGACAGAATGCCGCCCAAGACAGGTCGTATTGTGTGTAACTGTGTAAAATAGAATGTTAACACTGACTTACCATTTTGTCACTGACTCAGTTGTGAAATGAAATTCCTAAGTTTCACAGAAGGTTGAAATCTTATTTGATACCCCAAAATGGTGTAAATTTCCTATTTGCATTATTTACCTAGCATTAAGTTACATGCAACATCGCAGTATTAATACTCAAGATTCCATGGTGTGCTTTAAATACGTTTAATATTGCAACCCTAATACAGGGATCAAGCTCCGTACCGACTCTTATCGTATTAATTATACCACACAATGCGATCGGATGAAACCGCTTTCGTTTTCTGCGTACAATAGTCAATGCACACACAGTGGTATAGATAAATAGGTTGAAGCTGCCATTAGCGAGCTCAAATAACACCATGTTTTCCCAGTGAAACGTGTACTTTTTGGAGCGGCATTTAAATATGTCGTTCGTCTACAGGAAAGGAAGACTCACTTAGTAATAATTTTAAAATGTCCTAAAAATTTCCAGGTTACGCACCCAATTGCTTCGCTGAAAAATGACTTTCATTAAGCACTTGCAGGGATGATTCTAGAGTGCGTTTTTGCAAGATTCCCGCAAAAATTTGAAGGTGTACGCATTTTCCAGTGGTGTGTGCGACCACATGTACACTTAATTTTAATTACAGATTTTATCATACCGAAGTCTTGATGGTCAAAAAATGTCAACCTCGCTTCGCTCGGCATCACATAGCTATAACTTCCTTTAAATTTTAAAAACCAGTACTGCTTGAATGAAGAGGTGAACTCTATTTGGTTATAAAATGTTTGACAATATTTTGCCTGCCATCATTCATGTCAAAAATACCCCCTGAAATGCTCAGAATTCACCTCAGTGTCCAAAAATCAAAAGCTTGTGGGGCCCTTAAGCAGGCCCCAGACCCCATGCTGAATAACTCAGCAGTTGTGCTGTCTCGAAAAGGGTGCTATGCACCTTACCACCTGATGTATGCATTTTTGAAAACCTTGTGTGTACCATGTGCGCACTTCGAAAATTTTTTAAATCAACACTGCACTTGGTTCGAAGAGTTTATTCCATAAGAGTATGTATATCACGTACGAAAGCAACAGAATAACAGAAATGTTTCCTAAAGGTCAGAAGACCGTGAAAAATATCCCACAATTTTGAAAAACTGCAGAAACACTGGTGAAGAAAATACGTCGATTGAAATCACTGAACTCGACTTCAGCGGGAAACGCAACAGCTTACTGTAATTCCGGTTGGTGTAAAACCGACGTTATAAAACGTTAAGAACTCCCGTTGAAGTAGAATAATCTGAATCTATACTGTATGTCCAAGTTTTCCCATCTTTAAAGACGACGTCTGGGGTGACGTAGAAACGGGAATTTGACCACGCTATTGAGGCCACCGTTTACAGAAGCTGCTTTGCCGTAAACTCAAGTGAACTCAGAAGCTGGCGAGGCCTCAGACCTCGTGTTGCATACAAAACAGCTGTACCCAAATATTACTGCATTGTCTGCAGAATGAAACTGGGTGGGTAAGTGATCCACCTCATGAAAATAGTGCAAACTGTTCACAGATTTGTGCTTAAGATGACAGCACAGTTTTGAGGAATATGGACGTCTTGGTCAGAAGCAGGTTTAAAGGTGTACATTTTGTAGGCAGGTGACCAGAAGGCTGTGTTGGGGTACAGCTCTGCTGACCCATTTTTTTTAGTAGACACTTAATTTCCAAGTTGGCAAACATCGTAGAATTGAAAAATTCTAACGATACGATGGAAACTTGATGAAAACCAGGTCTTGCTTAAACAGGTTAAAAAATCCGCAAAATACAAACAAGAAATGAATTTTAAGAAAAGATATGAGACAGTATTGAGCATTGTACATGTCTATTCATTGATTTTTCTTGGGTAAACAGTGGCATTTTTTGTCTGGTAATGAGCTAAAATCTGGCGACACATCACAAAAAGCTTCGGTGCAGATGCACGAAAAAACTTCATCACAGGCGGCTACTTGATAGGGAAAATCTTGCATGTCTGTATCTAAAGTGAAGGTGTATTACATTTATCTACAGCCTTAAGACCTGCAGGGTTTACAAGGCGATACAGCTTTAAGCCATGACAGAACTCATCTAACCTTGTAACCATGAGGTGACAATACAAAAGTTCCTTGCATCCCACACAAACAGTACCAGTGCTAATTAACTTAGATTTGCTGACAGTACTAATAATGTCCATTGTGCATCTACCTAGTACAAACTGAATACCTTGGGCAGGTAAAGCAAGTGTCTCTAGTGACTTGACACATATCATGGCTGGTAGTAGCTTACGGACTCAACCTTTCAACCTGGAGGCGAACATCCCTTCTGTCAGTGTAGTTATACCTCTGTTCCTTCTCGAGAACGTTTCATTCAATTCATCATTTTTAGGTAATAGGCGTAAGGCTGATTTTTTTTAATCCTTTGGATTACATTGCACTGGCAGGATTTTCAAAGTGCGGCGATCGGAAAAAAAAAAAAAAAAAAAATCCAACTTGGCCCCTAAAAAGCTAAACTTTCTAAATATCAATAAAATTAAGATTTTTCTCAATCAGTTTTCGACGGATCTTATCCGCGACAACTGTATTTTGACCCGTGCAACGTGTTTCAGCAGCCATTTGAGTTTGGTTTTTTTTTAAAATCCTGATTTCAAAGTGCGGCGGGAAATGTAATCCAAACAATTAAGTAGAAAAAAAGCCTAATGAGGGCATTCTGGAACCCCACTTCATGATAATGGTTCACGCGGGATCGAATGAGTTCTCAGCCGGAAGTTAACGTTGTAATCATCTCTGAAAATCTAGGCGATTCTTAAGACGGAATATAAAATGACTGTAAACTTTACAAACGTAGAAAGCCCACATTGTAATAAGTCGCGGAACTTCACTACTTTGACCTTTGTTGTCCGTAACTAAATACAAGTTTTAATTTTCTTTTGATCGCCTTAAGTTTGCGAGATACTCGAATCAGTGCAAGTTTTCAACTTGTAACACTGGATGGAAAATCCTGCTCCGAATTCTGGACATAACTCTCATTCTGAAGCACATACCCTCAGTGGGAGGCAACAACAACAACCACTGCGCCTTACACAGATAACTTCCTGACTTATGTGCACAGTCACAGTTTTGCTTAGGCAAAAATTAATTATCTCTTTTTCTCTTGTTTTGTGTACCGAGGTCATTTTCTTGGACCACTGGTACCCTCTGATTCGGACTGTAGGTGACCCCCCAGTGGGTTTTACAGCCCGAGCTGATTGTTGCCTTTACATGCAAAGACCGCCTTGTTCATTTCCTTGACGAACGTTTATTTTAAATAGTAAGATAGTCCAATAAATAATACAACTCTAGCTTCAGTCCATGCTAATCTTGGAGCTCCAAACTGGTGAGGTGACTTATCTCAGCTATGCAGAGAGGTTTCCTGGCTCGAACACACCTGTACCTAATTTACCTTGATCTGGAGTATCTGACAACCACCTAAAGTACATTTAGGTCATGGGCTGCGAATACTTCTAGCTGTTAAACTTTGGAAAATTAAGTGCATAAAGGTCACGCTTGCACAATCTTGATAATCCACTAAATCCAGTCCTGAGCCTCATCAGTAAATTATCAGATGATGGCCGGTCAAGCGGTCTAACTGACGATAAAACCATCCAGATAGGCCTAATCTTACAAATGTGCCAGCAAATTTCGAAAATAATATACGAAATGGAACAGTTATTTCAAGTTGTAAACTGAAAATTTACATAGGAAATAGAAGTTATTTTCAATTTAGGGTTTATTTTTGTGATATTTTTTTCCAACTGCACTGTCAGTATAAAAAGACACTTAGTCTATTGAAAGAATTCATAAAGGTTCAACTGCTCTCATTCTTGATGATAATGAAACGAGCTCAAGTCTACAAGGACCCATTTTCTCGACAGATCGGTCATTTGTAGTTCAAATTTCCACTTTTACGTTGATATGTGCATAAGCGCAGATAGTCTCTGATGACTTCGTGACATCATGACATGACATGACATCATTAACAGTTCAATAGAACTCTAATCCACAAGGAATATGCGCAAAAATAAACAAATTCCCGCTTGAACCGAGAGTGTATGTGGGACGTTCCCTGCACACAGGGGGTTACTGACCGGTCAATTATAATTATAATGTCCTCTCACTCAATACAGTCAATGCATGATAATGATACTTTCCCTCGCGTAAACGACAACAAAAGCTCACTGGTCCTCCACAGGATGACTTCGTTTTCTCATTTTACCAGCCAGAAACGAGATCGTCTCCTCAAATTGTGATGGCAAAACAATCGAACCAACAAATCGTTTAACGGGCGTCATGATCTTTAGTTTTTATTTTAAGACTTTTCTTTAATTGTTTGGATTATATTGCACCAGCAGAATTTTTCGAAGTGCGGCAATCACAAAAATAAATAAATAAATAAAACTAGGTCCCATAAAGGCCAAACTGTTTATAAATACAGTAGAACCTGTCTTGAGCGACACTGAACTTTTTCCTGCCAAAACTGTCGTAAAAGGCAGGATGTCGCCCAAGACAGGGTCATTTAAACTAGTTTTAACAGCTAACATACTAAGTAAAAAGTGTCGTAAAAGGCAGGATGTCGCTCAAGACAGGTGTCGTTCAAGACAGGCTCTACTGTATCGATAAAATTTTTAAAAAATTCCCAATCTCATGAAAAAACAATGGAAAAACTTTGTTTCAACCTCAAACGAGCTTTTTTTCGAAATCCAGATTGCAAAGTGCGGCAAGAAATGTAATCTAAATAATTAAATAAAAAATTGTGGGTTTTTGGGGGTTTTTTCAAAAAAATGTCAAATGAATCTGTTCATTATGAACTACCAATTATTTTTCCCAATTAATTATGACAAACTACCTGTTGTATAATTGCGACTAACGTCACGGTACTAATATACACTTGCTAGTTGCTTATATAGCTTTGAACATTGTCAGCTCGCTCTCTCTTCTACATGAAACATTACATTACAAATTACATATAAGCCCCTTCGCCTGTTACTCGCTTGTAAATAGGAATATTATATTCTGTGTCGTTTTCCTATTGTTCAGGATTCGTGTTTAGTCATATGAACAGGCTTACTGTAACGTTGGGTTTATAAAATGTACGTCTCTCTTTGTACCTTAATATTACATATAATAGTGAGGGTAACGTTTTTACGTTACCTTGAATGTTTGAAACGTCACATGGTGTTATGCTCTTCCCAGATTCTACATCAACGGGGAAATTGACGTCAACACCATTCTATTTGACAGGAATCCTAACGCACACTGACGTAACGTTTCAATGAGACGTTTTTCGTCTATAACGAGATAAAACGTGTTGCTCAACATCGCGATTATTTCAACTAGAACACGTGTCCAGTCATATGAACATGCTTATTGTATTTAACATTTTATATTCTCTTTTTTCTCACTTTCACATTCAATATCATGACTTTTTCTTCAACCCTCAGTCCTTGTTATTTTCTCGATGTTTTTGTGAGTTACAATAGAGCATCCTGGTGTCTCGTGGTAATTGTACGTTTTGTATGACACCCACCGTCTTGCCCTTGGGTGGTAGGGTAGGGAGTCGCAAGGGTAGCAAACAATATGAGTGAATTTTTGCTAAACCTGGCCATAAAACACAGGAAATATGGCTATGGCACAGAATTGAGCAACTACAGCTGTCGTAAATTATCTACCTTGCAGGATAATTTAGCAAAATGCTAATTTGGTGACCGGCATCTACTAGGACTTTGCTAGCCACTAGGTTTTAGTGCAGCGGTGCAAGCTATACATATAGGAATCACTTGTTCTTTCTACTAGTTGAAAAATGTGGCTTTACGGAAAAGTAAACGTTAATCATAGTATTTTCCGGCCAAGAGTATCCATATTCATCATTAAATTTCCTTAACACACAGAAAAACTATCCTTTGTGGCAGTAAGATTAGTTGCTAAGGTACCCCCTTGGGGACTCAGAACCATCCGTTTGAGCCCTGGCGTATTAAGTGTTATTACCCTTAAGTGCATCGGGGCCCAAACCAACAACATGCGGCATATGGTTCCATTGATAAGAGATGCATCCCACGTTGTAATAACCTCTACATACACAATAACCTGCACTGTAGTCGACAATACCCGCCAACTCTTAACCGGCCCCTTGTATGGTGGTCAAAGAATTGTGTGCCAGCACCAACCCAGAATGATTGTTTTGGAACATCTCAACTGGAACTTGGTGCAAAAAATGCTAAATTAACAACTGAACCAAAACATTTTTTTAAAAAATCCCTTCATATTATTATCACCGTGCAATTGATTCAACTCGACAACAGTTGTGCTTCCCATAAGATACATGTATGAACCAAAAATGGACGAAAAGAGCAATGCAATTGTTAATTTAGTTTGGCCTGTTTGTTGTAGCCTATCTACTTCACGCCAAGGTATTCTATAGCTTTATTCTGCAGTCTATTCTGTAGCTTTACAGCCACGAGGTTCCCTCGATAGATTAATTTATTTGCAACACACCAACTTTTTGACCCAATAATTATATTATTGCCTACTATAATAAGGACGGACTGCATCCCTTTGGCAAAGAAATATCAATCCTGATGATCCTGGATCCACCTCTTGGTCTGTCATCTGGAATGTAACTTTTCAACTGTTCTGTTGTGGTGAAAATGACAGCAACACAAATTGTACAGTCAGTGCAGAAGTGTTGAATGTCTTGATGGTAATTTTACCACTGAATTATGATGGCGTGTGGCCAGGCCTGGGTACTCATGCACTTAGACATCAACACCATAAACCTGCCAGCCAGGCCTCTCTTTCTCTCTGCGTGGACGAAACATGAAAGGAAAATGTCACCTTCGTGTATTTAGCACGGACAATGTCTTAATTTCCAATCTTTCTGAAATTTTAAATCGCAAAAAAACTACGCCACTTACCCAGATTCTACGGTAGCAGGAAACGTAACTTTGCCGTATAATTCGACGGGTTGCTGACGTCAACATTTGGCAGGCATATGAAGTAACGTAAAACGTTTATCTTAAATTCCCTCGCTATTCTCAACCCCTTTTCTTGGTAAAATGACACGGACAAACAAGTCATAAATTTTCCGTTTAACATATGCTTCGTTTACCTTTAAAAGATGACGGAAGTGATGAATTAGATGCCACTGAAGAACCTGTGTGGTACATGGTATATTCCTGATCATATATTTAACCTGTAACATGTAATTTACAGCCAGACTTTACTTACACCATGTTATGTCAATTGCTTGCATCAAAGGTATTTATTTACACATACATGTATCATAAATCTTTCACCATACCCCATTTTATGTGTACTTTTGCGCCCATTACATCTTGTATTTGTATCTTGTGCACAAATGTCCTTTTAAACGTATAGTAAATGATTACACGACAAAATTCTCGAAATTTGAAACACGAACCTGCCAATTATTCTCTCTTTCCATTACTGATATCGTGAATATCAATTTCTGGCTCCTTTGACATGGTTAAATAATGTCGGGGAAACGCACATTTATTTGTGCTGACACAGCCCTCCCCTCCGCCCCCCCCCCAACAAACGCTTCGCCGGGATCCTGCGAGAATCTGAGAGATTATCTCGCAGGTTACCCAAGACGCCATGTTTATTAGGACGTCAT
>JBCAUI010524732.1:0-11668 GCA_038406195.1 Haplosyllis anthogorgicola | reverse complement strand
GACGAGGTGTTGGGGATGAGGTATGGGGATGGACCCCCCCCAGGGAGGTGAGGTGCCACGTGACAGGCCACGTGATAGCCCACGTGATAGACTATTTACCCGGCTTTACCGGGTAATTCCTCTCGTTATTAAATCCTGCGACTCTTTGTCAAATGTCAAATCGATACACTCACATTGTTGTGTGATCACGCCCTCGTAAAGTACATTGACATTTATCTGATTGTTTAACGTCTCTGCCTACACCCACTCCCCCCCCCCCCAGCACCCACTCCAGTCCTCCAATGTATGGAAGCTTTAACATTATTTCATTGTTTAATATCCATGCCTCCATGTCATACAGTGACATTACCTTGACTATTTAACATCCCTGCCATTATCTGAGACACCCAACCCCTTCCCACCTCTCCAATTTAATACAGTAACATAGTTGTTCAACCCCTCCTTCTCCACCACCCATCCCACTCCAACCTCAAGCACAACATCCTAACTTTTATGACACCTGATTTAATACAGTACATGTACCCATTTGGGCCATTTGTTTATCTCCCTCTACCCCTTCTCTAATTCCCCACCTCTTCACAGTTTAATGTAGTGACATTTAGCTAATTCCTCCCTCACTCTAGGAAGAGTCTGAGAAAATACATCTTTATCAGGTTACTCATTTAGCTGGACGCCCCCTCCCCTTGCTGGACGCCCCCTCCCCTGTGATTCTGTGATAAAATATTAAGTAAACTTCACCAACCTGCACCACCCATCCCCACCCCAGTAGAAAACGAATAATTCAGAAAGAGAACAAAAGAATCCCCATTTTGTGTTTTCTGGTGTTTTTAAGTTCCGAGAACATCATGGATTCATTTTGAAGAAATAAATTGCAAGAAAATCATGTCATGTATTTCTAGTTTTTGATACTGACGAATGTGACGCATATTGGAAGTGACATGAGAGTTCAAGTTGATATTACATGAAATTGTCTGTTTTGTACTGTGTCAGCTCCAGAAATTCCTGTCAGTTTTAAATCAAAAGCACAGGATGAAATTCTTTTGTGCTCTCTTTTGTTCTGTACGTTTCTAAATTGACAGGAATTTCAAGAGCTGTATCCAGAGGATTTTGCTTCCCCCTTTCTCTTTCAGGAACAGATCATGAAATTACTATCAAAAGTTTAGCCTCCCGCAAAAATGGAATTGAAGGAGCTCAACATGAAATGCAATTGTTGAGGGGCGCTAAACTTTTCACAGTAATTTTATGATCTACTGAAAACTCTGTCCTCTCATTTTGTTCAGGTAATATTGATATTTCATACACGAGTCTTTATTTGTGGAGATACTATGATCATTAATGTATATGAACTATTGATACAATGATCTGAGACATGAAGAACGCCTCAGGTTCTATTATTCAGCTGTAGCCTAACAGGATATACATATCTCAGGAAATGGTGACCCTAGTTATCTTTGATGAAGTTTCCGTAAGCTGGAACTATTCATAAATACCATACTGGTGAATGGAACGCATTTGGAAGAAGACAAACGAATCCTTTACACACAACTATTTATTTCTACAAGACTATCAGAGATACAAGTGTATTCTCTTCAGCTGCTAGCAACAAACTGAGAGCTGCTGGGTGATGGTCAGCTAGAATGCTGCCTGAGATATCATGAATATTCATTAACTAATTAATAGTCTCTGCATAGGGATTGTGCGTGCGTGTTCCAATAAAGTTTTATTGGCATATGAAAGATTTACTGAAGTTGGAAATTAGCTTAATATTACAACAATCTTTATGCAGTGCAATACGAACATTACATTATCATGTCTTATCCTTTATCAATTTTGATTTCTATTATTAATTTTGGAATAGAATGACATAATGTGTTTAATGAGGGTCCAATCTTTGTTCTGAAACACTTTTAGAAGCAATCTAAACTAAAATGAAGAGAAATCTCTTTTCTTTTTTAAAATAGTTATGGTTAATTAGGCAGAATTTAACATTGAAGAGAAAGTAAATTCATCTACAATACCTTAGTTGTGCTGAAAAGTTTGGGACCCCGGGTGGGGATCAAGCCCACGACCTCCGGGTTACATGACCGGTGCTCTACCAACTGAGCTACCGGGACCTCACACTCCCTCAGAATTTAACATGTTTAGTCTTGTCACTTAACACGGTTCAACATCGTAAAACCTTTTTGGGCCACTGATTACCCTGTTTTGGACTTTCTTGGAACCCTCCCTGTACAGGTTTTAAAGCCAGAGTGGATCTCTCCCCTGCATTCTTCCTTGCTTGCTTTCGGTGATCCCAAGGGTCACGTCTGGTGCTACACCTGCCTTTTCCACCTATAGGGGCATCCACTGTTTTTATGTGTATACATTACATTGCAAAATTTGTGCACGTCTTGTCTTTTCTACGGAGGATGAAATTCCTGTCAGTTTTGGAACAATAGCACATAAAATTATTTCACTCTCCCTTTTGTTCGGCACATTTCCAGACTGTTGGAAATTTCAGGAGCTGGTCGCGAATTTTCCCCAACACGAATCCAATTACTGCACAACAGATGATCTGTATTTTGATCTTTAATTCAGCTAAATTGTATTCATTACATTTTAATATTTTGTTTTAAATATTGACCTCAATTTTTACATTTAATTACCTCCTTTGCGTTTATTGCTGACGTTACGTTTATTGCTGACGTTACGTTTATTGCTGACGTTACGTTTATCGCTTGCGTGGGACAAAAATCTTTCCTTTTGCCACAATACTATTTCATGATGTGTCTTTCACTAAACCCAAAGCAGCAATTGTTCTCGGAATGAAGAGCCCTGAACAGACATTTCATCCTCTGATGTTTATTTCGTGCTGTTTATGGCACAACGTATTGTTTCAAAGGTTTCTAAATTGACAGGAGTTTCAAGAGCCGATATATTTTTTCGGAATTTTTCATAGAGAGAAAGTTTTTGTGTTACTTTATTCATTTACTTATTTTTACTCAACTTTTATTTATTTATCATTTTGTGTCAATTGGACTGTAACATTACGGACTTTGTTTTCAGGCTGTTGCGGTGTAATGCGGGAGGATGGACCAAGTGGCGGCGGTCGCTGCTGCTGTGTTCCCGGGGATGATGCAGGGGGATCGCCCGGGCTCCATGCCGCTCCTCACGGAGGCCGACAACGCCCCGTCCAAGAACTGCTTCCGACTAGTCGTGCTCGGCTCAGCCAAGGTCGGCAAAACGGCCATCGTCAGCAGGTCAGTGCATTACGGCCTAGGTGATTTATAAAAGGAAGGTGCTGCCTCCACAGAATTGTGGCGCAAGACAGAACTATTTAAATGCATCAGAAGGCTTCCGATAGGCAACATTTTATTAAAAATATCAACTTTTTAAAATCAAAGGTACCGGTGCTATTTTGTCTTGGAATGCAAATTAGTAATTTACTACAGAGCTACCAAAACGCAATAGAAAAGGGCAGCATATCTGTTCAGCCTAGCTGTTTTCACCTATATTAACATTAGCATTAGCTTTGTTAGTTCAACATTAGCACTCAAACCTATTCTGCCAACATTCACTGGTACCAATTTTACACCTTGTTGTGATGAGGCTTTTCTGACATCTCTACCGACAACACCGGGAGTCAAACTGGGATGACTTGCTAGCGGTTCTGGAACTCCCTTCCGCCACCTAGAACATCTTTTGCTGTCATTGATCCTCGCAGGATGTAACGCAGGATCGGTCAATGAAATTCCTAGTTGCACTATGAATTTGCATATTGTTTTTGTGTCATTACGAGATTGACATCCTACACCCTGTTTGTACCGCCAGGTTTCTGCACAATAAGTTCACGGACGTGTACACGCCGACGATCGAGGACTTCCACCGTAAGATCTACCGCATCCGTGGCGAGGCCTACCGGCTGGACATACTCGACACGTCAGGGAACGACCCCTTCCCGGCCATGCGGAGACTGTCACTGCTCACAGGTCAGTGGGTGAGGGACGGAAGTTAGGGGTGAGGGTTAGGGGTAGGGGAGAGGGGTAGGTGTAGGTGTAGGCCTACCGGCTCGACATACTGGACACCTCGGGCAACGACCCCTTCCCGGCCATGCGGAGACTGTCACTGCTCAAAGGTCAGTGTGTGGTTGGTACGGGTAGGAGTATGTGGTATGGTGAATAAAAAGGAGATGGGGTAGATGGTAGGGATGAGTGGGTTAGGGATACTTTCACTGCTGACAGATGAGTGGATTACGGGTGAGGGTTAATGGACAAGGGTAGGGGTAGGAGTTATTGGATGCGTATTCTGGTATGGTCGTGGATATTTGATGATGATAACCGGCTGGATATAAACTGGAGGGGAATGATCCTTCACCAACCATAGCCACTGCTTGTGAATCACTTTGGGGTAGGGTTAGAGGCAGAAGATGTAGTGAGACTGACTGTATGTGAGTCAGGCAATCTGTTATACTGCATTCTCCACAAACCGTTCATGGCTCTTCATGGAACAATAGCTACTTTTGTTCGAGCGAAAGACACAATTCAATTGTTCCAAAAGGAAATTCATTTTAAGAGCTGCAGAAAAAATATTTAGAAGAAAAAGAACCCCTTCTCATCTGAAACAAAAAGAAATGAGTTTTTGACAGTTGTGGGCTGAATGCTCCGGGTCTGTGGATAATCATTGTGAACGTCTTTACATGTCACATTCAGACAGTATCCTCAGACAGGCAATCAATAGACAGACAGGCATCCCGCAATCGTCCTAAACACACAGGTTTCCGTGGTCCTCTACACATGAGGCTTGTAAAGGCTTCCATAAAGAGCCGTGGTTCGTCTGAGAGGAATATATCATGATTAAACAAACCTTCTCAAGCAGCAGTAGGGTGTGCATCGAGTACCGAGTACCGAATAATCAAATAATCAATAATCAAAATTTGTTAAATGCATGCCTAATTTAATTTTTATGAAACCTTACACACCTTGCTAACAACATAGATACTGGTCCCTGAAAGCAGCTGTCGAAATTTCTATCAATATTATATGCAAACTAACAGAATAAAAGACAGAAATCCGTTCTGTGCATTTGATATGCTCTTGTTCCACTACTGATAAGAATTTCATCCTATGTGTCCTAATTTTAAAACATGGGACTGAATTCACTGAATTAACTGGTCCAACCAACACCAGAGTCAGAGTTCATAGTCTGATTTCTGTAAACTTTGAAACTACAAGTAGTTATACATCAAGTTGCGTACAAGAGACATTGGTCGTTCAAAGATGACGTCCTGCAGCTATTACTTTTCATTTTCATGGCATTTTAGTCATATTTCTCAATTCTCACATTTTTCTAACGGCACTTTAACACTCCCCCAAGTCACAGTCTCAGGAATAATGATGTTAGATTTATGTATTAACGTCCAGAAACCGGTGACCGAGAGAATCCTTGTCACACACAGCACGATTCTATTTAGTAGGAACAATACTACTTCCTTACATAACACAAGATGACAATTTTCTATCAACTTGGGAACATTTGAAAACAGAAGAACAGTATGAGGTTCTATTGTTTTAAAACCGGTAGAGTTGCCATGCTCCCTTGGAGGGTGTCCATTATTACAGTTTGCTGGCAACGAAACTATCGCGGTATTTGAGGTTTTCTTACATTTCTTTTCCTGCCTAAGCACATTAGGCAAATTAGGCAGGAACATTTACATAACTACATGACTTCAAAAGAACAATCAGTAATTGAATCTTTTCTATACTTTTCTATACTAATAAAAGTTCAAATCACTTGCCTAATTTGCCTAATTGAGCAGTTGAAATAATAAGAAATGCCTAGATTGACATAAGATTCAGCACAGTGACTTGTTGTAGCTGGTGCCGTGAATGTCAATAACGGCGGAACATCCAGAATAACAGAGACAAATAAGTTTGAGACCAATTAGCGTAACTGGGCTGATTGATTAATCTTCTAACGGTAACCTACTGTAGGGAGAACGTGTCGTTCAGCTGATTACACAGGATTTAAGGCGCCTTTTATTTAATTGTTTGGATTATATTTCCCGCCGCACTTTGAAATCGGGATTTCAAAAACAAAACTCATTTGAGGTTGAAACATGTTGCACATGGCAAGATTTTTCCATCGTAATGAGTTTCGTCATGAGATGATTGAGAAATATTAAATATTTTATCGATATTTATAAACAGTTTGGCTTCTCTGGGACCAAGATAATTTTTTTTAAAATTTTTTCCGATCACCGCACTTTGAAAATCCTGAAAGTGCAATGTAACCCAAATGATCAAAATAAAAAGGCCTAATCCGTCAGGTGGGCTCCACATCCGCTCAGTACAACCGTCTGTTTGATCAGCAACACAGGGATAAACTCTAGTCTGTAATCTCATAATAACAGCACTCTAAAATAACAGTCGATGTCCATCAGCTCATGAAATTCCTATCAATTCAAAAACGTACAGAACAAAAGAGAGTACAAAGGTATTCCACGTCGTGCTTTTGATGGGCTGTTGTTCTATAAGCTCATAGGAGTTTACCCTAGCCAGTACCAAATTTACACCTTGGAATGGGTTGCGCATCCGCTCAGTATAATCGTCTATTGATCAGCAATAGAGAAATAAACTCTAGTCTATTATCTCATAATAATTTATAGCTGGGCTGATTTATTCTGTTACAATGTATCCAATAAATGCAGGGAGAGGACACATCAGGAACAACAGAAGTGTGACCAAGGTATCCACACTTTCACCATTCAGCTGAATGGTCACTCATGGTCATGAGAAGCAATCAGCCACATTTTCAATAATTTACAAACAGCAAAATGTGTTGAACCCCCCATGCAGGGCCGTTTACTCCAGACAGTCATAATAACCTTTGCTGGTGCCACATTTACACCGCGGAATGGTGAGGCAGGTGACTTCAAATCCTGAAATTCCTAGACATGTAGCCTGTGTTTGCTTTCATTTATTATACGTTCTTTTCCGCTGCGGAAAAGGTCTTATTGATCTGGAATATTTTAGTATCTGCATGCACCTTGAATGCATACACAGATATACAAATGACCACACACTAACAACATGACTCTTGTATGAAGAAAACTTTGTGTGACAAAAAAGTGAATTGCTTGATCTTGACCAATAAGAACCTAAAAAAGCGCATATGCGATGAAAGCTAACAAAGGGTACACACCAGAGGGTGAAATTCCCATTAGTTTTGGAACAATAGCAGATCAAAAGCACAGCATGGAATTCTTTTATTCGCGCTTTTGTTCTGTACATTTCCAAATTTATAGAAATTTCAGGAGCTGTAATTAAATGTTTTACGCGTCGAACAAAAGAAGCACAAGAATTCCATGCTGTGCTTTTGATGCGCTATTTTTTCAAAACTAATATGAATTTCAGGACTTGAGATGTGAATGAACTGCATTTTTCACGAGACCTTTTCACACTATTGTGACTTTTCACTTATAGAAGCTCTATTTACCTTGTACTGGAGGAGACAGGTTGAGTTTACAAAGACTTTCTAGCAACCGCATTTGAAACTTACATTTTATGATTACGTCTAGTTTATTTCACTTCTTAGGTGTTGAACCTTTCTCTGTATTGGTGATGATCACATGTTTATGCAGGTTTACACCACTATTACTCTACTATACTCACGCATAGAACCCATGTAAACATTGTATCTTTTGATTGCAGGAGATTTGTTTATCCTGGTTTACGCGATAGACAACAGAGAGAGTTTTGAGGAGGTTAGGAGACTCCAGGAGCAGGTGTGGGAGAGCAAGCAGGGGCATCCAGGCATCACCAAGGTAACCTAGCAACCACTCCACTTAATAAAAACGTAGCAAAAACTTATCTACTAACAACCTAGCAAGCTAGCAATTTGTTATTGCCCAAAATATTCCAGATCATGAAATTACAATTGAATTTTATTGAGGCGAAAAAAACTATTTTAATATTGGAACCCTATTCACATAAAACTGATAGATATTTATGATCTGCCCAGTGGATTACTCGACGTAGTTACCCGAACTGCTTACCAGTAAGTTGGCAACGTTATAACCTAGCAACAAGTTATTTAACCTGAAACACCAATTCCATACGACATCATCTAGTGATAAAATTGTAACTCTTTACTTCCCAACTTCTTTGATTGATTGATTATAGATTACATGTAGTTGATTGATTGATTGGTTGATTGCAGGAGAAGAGTTTACCGGGTAAAAAGAAGAAACCTTTGGTTCCCATGGTGATAGTCGGGAACAAGTGCGACCGTGAGTCGGACAGGGAGGTGGGGACGGATGAACTTATTGCACTCGCGGAGGGGGCGGCAGGGTGCGGCTTTGTCGAGTCCTCCGCCAAGAAAAACGTCAGTATAGAGGAAATCTTTGTGAAACTGTTTTGTTTGGGGAAATTACCGACAGAAATGAGTCCTTCAATGCACAGGAAGGTCAACCCGTCTTACGTTCCCGGGAAGGACAGTTCCGACAAGAACAATGGCGGAAGTTCAGGAACCGGAAGTCCTTCCGGGTCATTCAGGAAAGGCGTGAGTATCAGGCGGCGCTTAAGTGACGCGTGCGGCGCCGTGGCGCCTAATGCTCGTCGACCCTCGATACGCACGGATTTACTGACCCTCCAGACACAGAGATCCCTACACGGCGGATCCCTGGATGAAACTGGACGTGACAGAGACAACAGATGCATTGTACAATGATACCATGAGTGTCACTCAAAATAAACGTGTGGAAATCATCATTGCCATGACTCCATAAGTGCACTCCCTTATGGTACAGTTGTAATGTTAAAAAACAACATCTGAATCATTCTAAGTCTTCACCGAGATAATAATCGTCATCACCAGTCTTGCGAATGACGTCACAGCGTAAAATGATAATATGATATGGTAGGAAGAGTGGAATGAATTATGATCAGTTGTTGTGATCAGTCTTATCAAGTTTCATTGGACAGACAACTGTTCGGGATCCAGGTTTCTAAGTTGAAGTGGGCGTCTTTGAATATAAAACGCTTGCTCAGTTTTTTCCTCCCTAAATGGAAAGAAATTGAGGCTTGCTTGTGGATCCGTCATTTGTGAACATGCATCACGACGGAACTAGCTTTCAACGAATCAAAGTCTAGGTCTGTAGCTGGCTGCCATCTTGTAATGGATGGCCAATACTGTGAAGGATTTGTGTATTAAGGATGAAATAAAGACGTCATTGATTCATGAGTCTCTTAAGATGCACTGGACAGACTATCACGATTACAAAGGCTTCTCTACAATGATTAGGTTTCAAACAACTGAATCATTCAAAACAAACTGCTCATCATATCTGGTACCCATCAGTAGGATAGTGACTTTTTGTTCAAGAACTACCTTTTTGTGGTGCGCAGCATTTTTTCTTGGCCGGGAACTATTTCCTGTGACCTTTTGAACCTTGACCTATTTCCTGTCCAGACTCCTTTTAGATGTTTCCCGGTAACATACAGCATGGTGGAATGGAGAATCTATTTATGCTGGGACCAACTAATTAAGAAGCCATTTAAAGCTGTTGCCATGGAAACAAAATAACAATATTGCTGTGAAAAAATGTAATATGACGTCATACATTTTGATGCATTGCGACAGCTAAGTCGAGATCATGTGACGTCATAGTTCAGAATTCATATTTGATCGTAAGACATCAAATTCAAATCTTGATACCACAGTTGTCACAGTAACGACGCCTCTCCACGGCAGCTCCTCGAAAATAACTGCAAATAATGGAAGCGAATTATGAAAATCGTAGTGTAATGTGTTTTGGCTGCTGTGCCTTATCTGCACAAGCGAGTGCTCAATACAGTCCTGCTTTAGTCACTGTAAGAACATCAAACATCTGGGACTGAACCAAAATAAATAATTGAAGAAGATCAAAGAAATACACAGTAACATGATGGCTTCTCAGCTCCTGAAATTTTCATGACTTTTGGGAACAAAGGAATTCTGCGCTGTGCTATTCAACTCTATTGTTCCGAAACTGAATTTTCGTCATCTGTTTGGATAACTGCGTGTGCATGGCGATGACTTCAATTGTAAAATTAAAGGATTACCAAGTCTCATATGCTGACTGTTGACAGGGTCTAATTTGTGATGCCCTCTCTGTACACATGTCAAACAGCAAAACGGCATCAACTACTTGACCTACTGTTAGAAATCATTATCTCTGGTCACTGAATGAAGTTAGTTGCAGTGGATATTTATTATCTTCTGGTGATGCCTGCAGATGACAGATTGTTTAGGATGATGTTTCTCACCAGACAGAAGGTTGAAACTCTAGTTCTTTGTGTAAGATATTGCCCTGTAATGGTGCTGGTGCCTGAGGATGATAGATGTGTCAGGGACAAACAACAATGCTCATGATTCTTGAATTAAGCATGAGGTGGCCAGATACCAGGTTAACTAAACATCAGTGTCACAACAGAGCTTTCTCTTATTCGTTGTTCCAGTATTGGTGTATTTGGCAACCTCTTTTATACCATTACTATTAAATATTGACATCTACAATGTCTCATTTTGGTTCATTACTATTTGTATTTCAAATTACTATTACAATTAAACAAGCATTTACTTTTTAATGATAATAGTATAAAAAGGTTGGCAAATAAAGTACAAAAAAGACCAGGCAAATTTGCCAAATTTAGCAGGAAAAATAAGGAGGAAATTTTTAAAATAAAGAAGAAAAGTCTCTGGTGACTGATAGCAGCTGTGTTATGGGTGCAATCAACTGCAAAAGATGATGCTGTATGGTTCTGGGTACATTGCTTAGACATTCTCAAGCATGTGCATTGTTATTTTACATGTTACATGAATTGTTATGAACTGATATCAACCTTGATATCCCACTGATGAACTGCTATTTGTAATGAAGGAATTGGTTGAAATGTTTCACAAAACATGCAGTTATAAAATTGTATCGTTGTAGTTTTAGATAATGCAGGTGGCACCATCTAGTGTCCATATTGATGGTATTTTCATTTAAGGGATTAAATGTTGATGCCTTATGCAGTTGGCTCTTTAACTCAGTCAGTAGAGCATCTTGCCCTTAACTGGCAGGCACACTGGGCATAGGTTCAAATCCCACCTGGTATTTTTTATTACCATTCTAATTTTTTTATTATAATTTTGAATTAATTTACACAAAAATTTAATAATATTTTTACAGTAACAGTGAAAATAAAATAAGACAATGTTTTATTTTATGCTCATTCCTTACATTGCTATTTAAATGGAAATAACACCAATCTATTTGATTAAATCTTGAAACCTTATGTGCAAGCCTCAACAGCTCAGTCAGCAGAGCATCTGTCTGTGAACTGAAAGGTATACAGTTCAAATCCAGCAAGGAATTGTGGAAAAAAAATTATTTTAATTTTTAAAAGTTTTAATCATAATAAAAAATTAAACAATTAAACAATTCTATTCCAAGCAACAGAGAAAATAAAATAAAATAGAATTAGACACAAAAAATTTAAATTTCCTATAAGACATGCTTAACATGCTTTTTAACATGCTAATAGCCTGGATTGTGCCTGGTCATGACAGATGCTCTACTGACTAAGCAAGTGAAACTTGTACATAAGGCTTTAAGATTTAATCAAATAAACTGATGTTATTTCCATTTGAATAGCAATGTAAGGGA
>JBCAUI010524721.1:0-11668 GCA_038406195.1 Haplosyllis anthogorgicola | reverse complement strand
ATCTCTTTGATTGTGTCTAATGCTTTTTGACATTCATCAGTCCATTTCCATTTCACACCTTTCTTAAGAAGTCCATACAAAGGTACTAATAGTTCTTGTAGTCCTTTCAAATACATGGACAAATAGTTTACCATTCCACAGAATGCTCTTACATCTTTCACATTTGATAATTTCTCAACTCTTCTAATTGCATCACACTTATCCCTTGTTGGGGTTATTGTTGGGGTTTTTCCTTCATAGGAAATCTTCTGTCCCATGTATATAACCTCTTTCATGAATAGTTGACATTTCTTTGGTGATATTTTCAATCCATTTTTGATAATTACTTCAAATAGCTCAGTAAGATGTTGTTTGTGTTCTTTGTGAGAGCTATGCACCAAAATATCATCCATTATACAGATGTAATTCTTGTGATGTTCAATTTGATCTAGCACCTGTGTGATAAGGTGCAAAGGACACTCGGTGAAATCGACAATCCCATACCCATGCATTGGTAGATATAAGTGGGTGATCCATAGTATGGAGTAATTCCTAAGTACTTTTGTGATTTAAGTTTTATTCTCAAAGTATGGAAAGCATCTCTCAAATCAACTATTGATGCTACTTCTGACTCTGCAGCACCTAATTGCTGTATAGCATCTTTCACAAGTGGTACTGAACATTGTAAGATCTTCAATCTTGAGTTCAGGTATCTGAAATCAGTAACTATTCTTGGATTCCCCCTTGTTTCCAAGGGATTAACATAATTGGACTCGAATAGCTTGTCAATCCTTATCGTAAAATACCTAAAAGGCATCCTTTTCTCATTTCTCTGTCAACATGTGCCTTTTCCTCTTCTTTAATTGGATAAGGCCTTATAAAGAATAGTGTTTCATCTTCTAATTCTATTTCCATGTTTGGACACTCACCTATCTCATCTCTAAGTGAGAATGCTTCTCAATATTTTAATAACAGGTCATATATTTCCTTCTTTTCTTTCTCATCTAACTTTGATTTTGATAAGTCAACACAACTTTCAATGGTTTCTCTGTCTGTCCTATTTCTATGTGGATCATCTTTATCAAGCCATGGGTATTTATCATCAGGATCAACTCTGAAACCTGAAACATACTTTACCTTCTTATCTGACGTCTTTTCATCAGGTTTTACATTTAATTGTGTTCCTAATGGACCTTTCAATGGTTTTCTTGGAACCTGTTTTAATGCCTCTACTGGATCCTTCTCTTGTGCCTGAAATATCTCATCCTCTTCTGTTTCTCCAAGAAAGACAAATCTTTCCTCAAGTAATTGTTGAATGACTGTTCTACTCAAATAGTAGTAACCAACTGATCTCATATCAGCTATGCCAATGTTCTCATCTTGTGGAAATACAAGTTCTCTATCACTTTGATTTGTGATAGAAAGTCGAAATTCTCCATCAATGCATGAAGCCCAAAGCATTTGTGGGAGTTGATCAATTTGATCAGAGATAATTTTCAACATGATTTTTCCACTTTCAAAATCTTTTGAACACCTGTCCAATTTAGCTGTGTAGTCCATACTCGTTTTGGGTGGAACTCATAATTCCTTAGTTGGCTTAACTGATATTGATCTTTGTTTGAATGTAAATTCTCAATTTGCGAAGTCAACTTTCCCTTCAACTTCAGTAGCAGATTTAACTCCAAAAATGAGATCTAATGATTCTCCCATGTCTAATAAATATGCAATAATTTCAAAGACATGACCTCCCAAGTTAACTACAATTTTGACAGCTTCTGTCGATGTCATAACTGAGTCATCAGCTATTTTAACAATTATCTTGGGTATGCTATGCTTTGGATATGAATGGAGTATCTTGTTTTGTTTATAGAATGCTGTACTAATCATTGATGATGTTGCTCCCGAATCAAACAATGTTCTACATGGGGCTCCATTCATAAGTTTACCAAGTGTTCTTAATGATCCGCTCAATGGGATAATTCCAGTTGGAAAGACTGAATCTTCTTCTTCTTGAAACACCTGGACTCTCGGAGTGCTATAGAGATATGTGGTAGATATATCAATGCTTGGATCATAACTTTGAGATAATTCACAGGTTACATTGCTGATTTGTTTATCTGCCTCTGACTTTCTTACATTCATGATGTCAGCATTACTTTTTGTTTTAACCTCTGTTTGATCAATGCTTTCTTCTGTTACTTTGCAATTTTGTTCCTTCTCTTCCAGGAAATAATACTTCTCATAAAATTCAGTTGTTTCATCTTTTTCTAATGACTGACTTTCTTCTATTGTTTTGTGACAACACATTGATTGTGTTTCTTCATGATCTGGATATTGTAAGTTGTCTGTCAATATAGACCAGAAAGGCATTTGGTCAGCATATGGATCAATTTCAATTTCAATTTCTAGATCAGAATCAATTTGGTCTGGTTCGTTTCTGCAGAAGTTCAAACTTTCTGATTCTAAGCATTTTGTTTCAGCTTCAGGGTACATGGTGTCTAAAACCACACTACTTTGCTCAGAAAAGAATAATAAGTTATGATTTAGTCCACTGTCATCATCCTCACTAATAATAAGTCTATATGGAAACCTATTGTCCTGGCATCCTTCCACTTCAAAAGGTGTCTTAGAACCCTGTATTGGGGATTTGTTCTCCTTAGTTTCAACCATTGTAAGCCCATACTGTAACTCTGTACAGTTCACTTTCCCTTCAGTTTCAAGACCTTCTAAAGACTGTACTTGACTGTCACACACAAGTGTTCTTTCTAATGTCTCTGAATCTAAAGTTGGATAATGACCACCTTTAAGGCTGGTGCACAGGGTTGAACATTTTTCAAAGGAGAATTCCTCTCTCAATGGAATTTCATTAACACCTTCTATAGTTGAAGACTCATCACCATGATCAATGTCATATAGACCTACTGAGAGAACAGCATCAATGTCCTCATCATAAAATTTTGATTTGAATGTTAGATTATTTGGACAATCTACAGAGTTTCCTTTGATGCACAAGGGACTCTGATCTAGTTTGTTGAGTGATATCTGTGATCATTATATTGACTATCCCTTGACGAGTAGTCTGATCTTGCTATTGCCATGTCAAGGTTAGCCTCAATCTCAGGAAATTGTTCTTTTATTTCCTTTATTCTATTTACTTCTTTCTTGAATTTAAAACATTGCATGACTGTATGGTTATTCATGCCACAATATTCACATTTATCTCTGTTATCAGACCTGTCTGATCTATCTGATCTGTTGTACCTATCTCGACTGTCATTTCTTCCATATCTTTCTCTACTTCTACTTCTGTTTCTGTTATAATCATCTCTTCTATCTGATCTATTATAATGATCATGGCTATTATTTCTTTGATACCTTTCTTGGCTTCTGCTATTGTTCCTATCTCTACAATAGTTATCTCTAAAAGATCTTGATGGATCACGATTTTCTTTAAGTACATGTAGTACTTCTTCAAGTAACATTGTGTTTTGTCACAAAGGTGATCTTCCTCTAGATCTATCTCTTCCTTTGCTTTGAGATCATTTCCTTGATTGGCTTTTGTTTCTGCCTTTATTTCAACCTCGTGAATACTTTGATCTCTAAGTTTCAGTTTGTCCATGTCATGTTTCATATGTATGAGTTCATCTTCAACCTTCATAATTCTTTCATGAACTCTGTCATTGTTTTTGTCTATTTTATCACCCAATTTTTCTATTGAATGGGCTAACATGTTTGTCGAGTTGAAGTCAACTCGGCTTTCAGCATGACATCCTATATTTTGCTCAGCATAAAAAGTTTGTAAATCTGGGGCAATTCCTGCTGCTGGGTTCAAATGCAGGTAACCCAAAAGTCTTTTTACACATGACACCATGTTGTTTAGATTATCCAAAGAAGCAATAGAGGGAATTATGTGCCCTGGCATTGCTCTTACAAATGCATTTCATGTATCTTCATCATTCTTTCCAAGATCATCAGCAAGTTCTTGTATTCTTCTCACAAATGAATCAAGTTTCTGTCTTTGGTTCCCATTGCAACATGTCCCAAGCTGCACTCTTTTCAATTCGTGTGGAACTGTACCTGCTGAATTCTCTTTTGAAAGCTTCAGTCATGTTATTAAATTTGTTTTCATCAAATGCCTGGTCTCTATCTGCCTCTTTTCTCTCCTCGAACCAGTTTTTGGCTATGCCAGTTAGGCTGTATCCAAATCTGGTGTATATCATTTCCCAGTTTGGTCTATCTCCACCAAAGGCAACCACTGGGATGTCATGTATAGCTAGATAGTCCCTGAAAGCTCTTACATGTTCTGATGCAGAATCTTTGTCTTTACCTGCCCCTTCAAAGCGGGGTAAGTATTTCAACAAGTCCATGCAGTTTTGAGCCATATTTTCTATTTCTAGGTTTTCTTCAATTTCTTCAACCTGTTCAATATCCCTTATGTCAGGCTCAATGTTTATGGGTTCTGCTGGTTCTGTATTATCAACTTCTAAGTCACTATCAGATAAACCAGCTTCTTCGTTTTCAGTATTGCTATTAACGTCTTGAGGTGGGGTTATTTGTTCTTTGTTTAACAACTCTTGTCGCATATGGTATACTTTGTCTTCAAGTTGTTGTACTCTTTGACAATGATTTTGAAGGAGAACTGATTCTTGTCTTCTGGTTTCACTTTGTATTTCTAATATCTCGTCTTTGTGTTCTTCAGTAAACTCATTAATCAATGACTCTTTTTCAACTGCAAAATTACTAAAGATATCCTGTATTTCTGCATGGTGCTGTTCTATTTCTTGCTCATACTTGCTTTGCAAATATGCAAGTTCTTCTTTTAAGTTATTGGCTTCAAAGTTAAATTTTTCTAAGTCTTGTTGTCTGTGTTCTCTTTCCGCCATCAATTGTTGGCCTATTTCTGCAAGTTCAATTTCTAAATTTTGAACTCGTTGATTGGCCTTGTCTATGTTTGCTTTTAATTCTACAGCTTCTTGACACTTTTCAGTGTATTTATTGTTTACACTTTCTATTTGTTTATCTAAGTCTTCTTTAATCTCTTGATACCAGCTTATTTTTCATTGTAGCCTGTTTACATCAGCTAGTTGCTGTTCGGTTACAGACTGGTTGTCACTCTTTAAGCTTTCTTCAACTTTCAATCTCTCTTCAAATTCTTGTAATGTTTCTTTAAATGCTGTATTTTCTCTTTTGAGTTTTATTTTCTGATATGAGAGATTATTAATCTCTTTCAAATTATCTTTGATGAGCACTGTACACTTACTTAGTCATTAAAGATTGTTTGTTACTTTCCGAAAGAGTCTTGACTTCTTTCTTATGATGGTCAAGAATCTTTAATTTGCCAAGAATTTTGTTTATGGCACTATCTTTATGTCCTTATGGCTTACTGGGTTTTTGTCAAAGACAGAATCATCTTCATGAGACATTTGTATCTTTTATCGGTGTAATAGCAGTCTCGAGTTTTATCGGTGCAATATGTTTTGACACAACAATGCAATGCAATATTTAGCACTACTATCTAATGATATTTAGCACTACTATCTAATGAGACACAACATTTGTTTCAACAAGCCACTCTTTATTTATTTTACCTACCCTACTGGATATATTTACAATGGGTACTCTTTTCTTCTTAAGTTTATTTCTTAAGGATTTTGTTTATTTTCTGTTTCTTTTGTTTTGTTTGGTTTTTAACCATCTTTTTCATAACTTTTACTTGCTCTTCAGAGTTCAAAAGATTTCCAGACTTGTCATGTGTTGGGATAGGTTTGTTCAACTTTTTGAGTTCTCCAGCCCAAAATTCAAACTTTTCCCTATTGTTTGATTTTACTGCTTCTCCTTTCAGAATTTTTCTTTGTTTGTCTAGAATATCTCTTTTCAACTCCAAAGATTTCACTTTCTGACTTTCCTTATAGTTCTTCTTGATAACTATGCGCAACTGATTTATTGTTTCAGCTCGAATGCTTTCCTCTCTTTTTCTTATTACTTTTTCATTTAATGGTATCTTATAGTTAGCAACTGGTTCTTTTTCTTTATCTTGTTTGGTAAGTTTCTTAATGTGATTTTTCAAGTCTACCACTTCATCAGTTAGTTTTTCAATTTGTCTCTGTTGCTGTTTTAATATGAGATTGTTTGTCTGTTCAGCAAACTCTGTCTCTTTTCTCTTCTCAAGGTCTCATTTTCCTCTCTCAGACTGTGTAGTTCTTTCTCCAGACTTCCAGACCTGCATCTCTTCTTGGGGTTTATCTAAAATTTATTAAAAGGGTTTTATATAGGACTTGGATCTGGACTTTGTTTCACTTTGAGAGATGATGTGAAGATGATGAAGGTCAAAAGGTCAAACTGTTAGCAAAAGGTTAAAAGGTCAAACAATGGAAAATAGGTCAAGAGGTCAATCATCTGGAAATTAGGTCAAGTGATAAATTAGGTTAGTTGGAGTTTGTGAATCAAATCATGCTGCTTTCATGGTTTTCTCTTTCACTTTTTTCAATTTTTGACAGTTTGTGGTTCTGCTACAGTCCCCAATTCATGTGGCCATTGGTGTCAGTGTGCTCTCCCCCAGGTTTGTAATGTCCCTCTCCGTATTTGCAGTCTACTGAGAAGACCGACAAACTGAAGAAGCACAAGAAGGACAGGATGGATTGTCATGAGCACAAGAAGGCCAATGTGGAAGACGAGCCCACTGCCCCTGGCACAGGGAGTCCTGCTGCCCTTGGCATGAGCTCTTCTTCTGCAAGCCCTCACCTCCACGATCCTGACATGGTGCCTAATCTTGACCCCAATGCCTAGGATCCCATCTCCACTGGAGATGAACCAGGGACTGTGAGAGCTGTGGCCACCCAATGGTGCTAGTCTCTGCTGGGCTTGATGCAGCCTTCATCCTTCTGAAGGGTAATGATACAAACCAATCAGTTGCTCGGTTCAAGCATCACCAGCACCCAGAAGGCAAATTCTGGCAAGACTTCCACTTGCTTACTGATGACCTCATGAACTACTGGGGGACTACTGATATCCTCTTTGACATCAACCTCATCACCTTCAAAGCGCGATCACAATATGTGGTGCATGAGTTAATAAAAAGTGGGATGTTCGGCTCTCACACGAAGAGGGGTGGAGAGGTCCCTAAAAGTGTTCGCACTTCACATGTGGCTCAACTGCTGACCACTGCCTTGGCTGATCCAGACTCATTGGGCAGCACTGAGCACTGCATGAGTCACAGATTGTGAGCCCCATCAAGAATGCTGCAGCATCACTGTTGGCCGCTGCTGCAGAAGGTGGAGACAAGGTAGCTGGTTTTGTTCATGTCAATGCTGATACTCATGCAGGACTATGGGCACAGTCACCAGTAAACGGGGAACTACAAGTCCTGTATGCTTACTTCATTAATGAAGATGGTTTGCCTCTGACATCTCCTTGGCACAGTACGATGAAGCGACTATGCATCCACAGGCTCCTTCAGACCAAAGATGGCAAAACCATCATTCCTTACAACACAATGGATCAGCAGCCTGGTTTCAAACCAACTAGCAAAAACACTGTACATGCACGTCACACCCAACAGTCTGCTGTCAGTGTACATTCCTCCTGAGAAACGAGACCATGACCACCTTGGAAAGGATGGATACCTAGTATTCATGGCCATGGTGGGAGACAAAGCAGCCCCCTTTAACTCAGTGCCTGTACACCCTGTGTTCTTCGGCATTGGGTTGAAGGAGGGGTGCAGCCTCTCAGGACTGCGAGTGAATGCTCCCATGGATGGAGGTGATGAGCGTGATGCAGAGTTGCGAAATCAGCCCTTCACAGTCACCATGACCATGCTGGATCAAGTAATTGACTACAGCAACCATAGGCTCGAATATCATTGTGCTTGCTCTGTGATGAAACTCAAGGAGAACATCCGTTGAGTCTCCGTCAACCACACCATTGATAAGGCTACCATGGATGCTTGGACAGAGGTGCAGAAAGTGTTGTCTGGAGACACTCCAGCGGAGCGTGGAGACCGAGCCAGCCGGATAGCCTCAATCATACACAAGACCAAGACTAAAGTGGCTTGTCTACAGTGGGACAGCCTCTGCGAGGTGGGGGAGTCATTGCCCAAAGAATAGCATGACTTACAAGTGAACTTTGCATGGGCTCACAATGACACTGTATGCCAGTTAATGCATGACACAAGCTTCCACAGTTGTGTGGAAATGACTCGCGAGTTCGATGCACTAGGAGTTTGTTACGATCCTCAGGACCCTTGGGTCCCAGAGGGAGAACCCAGAGCATCTGAATACATCAACCACATCCTTGGGGAGAACTCACTCCATAGTGTCCTGTTCCAAGCCTTGAACACTAGCACCTTGGGCCAGCCTGGTATACCTCCAGTGGGTCCCGCTGTCTAGCGAGATGACCACAGGCACCAGCACAGGCATGGGCCCCACCGACGCAACCCCTGTGACACCAGGTGCGATGCACCATGGAGGTGGCCCACTGCCTCTTATCCGTACATGCACTGAAACTGACAGTGGCACTCCACTCCTCAAACAGGCTCAGTTGCTTCTTGACAGAGTGGATGCACTGGGCACATGCAAGAGAGTAGCTACAGCCACTGTCGGCTCAACCAACAGCGGTGCCCATCAACACAAGGAACCACAAGAGTGTGACTCATCAACAGGAAAGAGATTATGTTTGCAACCAGTCAGTGGCAGCAACCTGTCCAGGAAGTCCCTCTTCTTTGGTATGGATGACATTGAGAAAATCGACGACGATGACAAGGTGGTAGTAACTGCGGCATTGGTGATGCATGGTGACATCTCTGGAGCCAGCAAGTATGGGTATGCTGCACCCAGATACGATAAAGACTGTGAGAACATCAATGCAGATGATGCTGATTTGGACGATGAAAAGATCTTTGCATGAGATTTCGATCCCAAGGGTGCCACGACACTACGTTGATCAGCACCTCCTGATATTGAAGGACTGAAAAGGCAAGCCAGGACTGAGATCTGGGAGAAGGACTCAAAGGCAGTTGCTCAGAAGTGGGCAGAGATCCTTGCCATGCAGGGCATCTCCATAGTCATGATGAAGGAGGATCCTCAGCACGCTGCCAGCCCCCATGCATTCTTTTGGACCACCAGTCCAAAGTGGGAACAACACGTCCATGTCCTGGATGCATGCCTGAAGAGGCAAAAACTGAGATACAAGGTCCCAGCAGTGCCTCTGGTGTGTGTGCACAAATGCCAACATGCCTTCACTCCTCGGGCACATAGCCATGGAGCACTATGGCTTTTGGTTCACCTGCACTTTATGCAAAACTATACCAATGGACGTGACCAATTTCCCAGTGTATAATGATACATTGTCACTGAAGGCTCACTTTGGAAGGCACCACAAGGACACACAAGCAGACTACTTGAGTCCTGCTGCACCCCTGTGCATCTGCATGCACTACCAGTATCTACAGCAGCCCCCGAAGGCAGGGCCATAAGAGTCACATCAACCACCTCCGCATGGTGCTATGGCTGCTTCCAGTACCAGCGGCTGCTCCTAGCACCATAGCTGCCCATTCCGCAGCTATGGTGCAGTCTCTCACCAAAGATGACATTATGTTCCAGTACAGTACAGTATTTTTAATCACTGTCATCACTTGAGATTTACATCCATCCAACCCTGCTAGTGCAGCTGAGTTTGTGTGGGTCCAAGGAAAAGATATTGTGGTATGATCGCAGCAGTGCTTGAGCTTTATCAGCTAGGTCTGCTGGCCATGATTCTAAACCTCTTAGATCCAATTGTTGCATTAGAGTGTCTTGGCACTTGTTTTCAGTGAGCTTTGTGGGGGTTTCCACAACTGGTTTCCCCTAGCTCCTCATCCAGTTCTTGAAGAAGGCCTGGCTGGAGTACTGATCGCGGCATTACATTAGCGGCCTCCACTCTAGCCACTGGACTACCCACCCATATGGAAATTGGCACTGCAGTCACTTTCTCAAGCAGGACGGTCACCTTCTTGGAGCCCACTTTCATCTCAGAATAAGTGGATTGCAACCTGATGCCCACAGGCAGCCTTCCGTCCTTCTCCCTCAATTCAGAGGTCATGACATGTAGGCGCCCTTTCAGGAACATCATGGTAGCTCAGGCCTTGACCACTGTGGCCATGAATGGCAGCAGAAGGGTGTCCTTGGCAAGGGTCACTACTTCCTCATAGTTTAGTGGGTCTACCCACTTGTTGGCAACACCATCCTCAGCATATTCCTCTTCAGCTGCCTCAGCTAGCTGGGCACAGCAGATACGCATCAAGGACATCAACCTTGCTCTTGCCCATGGAACTGCCAGTTTGTCAATCTCTCCCTCTGGCATCACCTTGATTACATGGTCAATCATAGGTGTTCCTAGTAGGATTGGGACACACCTCTCAAAGGGGGACTGGTGCCCAAAGACCAGTGCCACCTGTTCCTCATCATAGCTGGCTACCCCTTCAACCTGGATCCTGATCACCACATATCCCTTGGCACAGGTACTAAGTCCAGTGATCCCATCGAATGCTGGCCCCATTTTGGGGTGGCTCCCGATCAGGTCTAACATTGGGTAGACATCCAGGTTATGCTTGAGGGCATACTCGGGTGAGACAGAGTTAACAGTAGCTCCTGTATCTAACATAGCTAGGCAGGAGTTCCTGTTGACTTTCACCTGACCAATGGTATCTCACTGCCTAAGACATCTTCATTCAAATAGGAAGCCTTGAGTCAGCTGGGCTTTAGTGTGAACTGCTGCCCTTCTTCATGTCCAGGCAGCTCTGCCCCCTGTTGCAGGTCACCTGGGGGTTCCATGCTTCCTGTGGTCTCGGAGCCCCCTGACCATTTAAATATCACTCTGTGAACTCACCATGCTTGGAACAGTCACGGATGAGGTGATCCTCGGAATTACATTGGAAGCCCTTTTGCTTCTTTTTCTCATAACCATCCACCATTTGGACCATGTGGATGCACATCCCTAGGGGAATGGCATCTTCATCCACATCTGATCTGGCCTTCTCAGTCCTGCTCCACATTGACTTGGGGTCCAAGGCCTCTGGTGGTTCTAAAGCAATGGCCCGGATCCTGGGGACGTATCTCCGGTCCAGTCTCCCAGCTTTATCTTGGTGGTCATTCTCCTGGCGGGCACTATCGGTGCCCCACTTCATCCCTCTCTCTGCAGCCTTTACTAGGCCCAGGAGATCATTGAAGCTATATTGTTCCATCTGGCACTGAGTATAAGCCATGGCCTGCTTAAGAGAAGGTAGCAGGCTGCTGAACAGCCGGTTCTTCTGAATCTCTTCCACCTCTGGTTAATGCATCTGCTAAGGGAAGAAGCTGTGGACCAGCCTGACCCAGTCGCTGACACAGGCAGTGTACTCAGCAACCCTCTCCCCTGAGTTCTGCTTCAGTGAGTACAGATCCTGGAGACCTTCATCATAGCTGCTAGCAATATTGGCTCAAGCATCAATCCCCTCACAGTGGGTTGGGAGGTGACAGTGGTGGCACCTGGTAGGTTCATAAGGGATGACATCACAGCACCGCTCATGATGTTTTCTGGGGATGTAGCCAGGTGGGCCTCCACCATCATCTTCCAGATGAGAAAGGATCCAGCATGTTCCTTCCCAATTCTTTCAGTGCAGGGAGCTGAGGTTTGGCCATTATGTTGACCTGGACATCAGGTCCATGGTGACCTCGGG
>JBCAUI010524710.1:0-11671 GCA_038406195.1 Haplosyllis anthogorgicola | reverse complement strand
TGTAGCACTACCATTTGATCCTCTGGTTTAGAAGGTTTAGGCCCAGCTTTTTATGCATTTTGGGTTTGTTTGTTTACATATATCATGTGACCTATGACATCATCAACTTATGACATCATTTATGACATCATTTCCAGTTTAGAATACGTTTTCCCATAATAATAGATGGAGTTTCCCGTATTTTTTTCGCAAAAACGACCATTTATTACATTTCTATTGGTTTTATTCAGTGTACTTCGTGACATCAACAAACATGGGTAGCCATTCCTTATAACAATACACAATAAATTCTGGCAGTTGCATAAACATATCATCAGTATTTTCTAGTATTTTTCTTGCCAGGGTGCTCTTCCCACTGTAGGAAGGGGCAAACATAGCAATACTCATTGGTGAATAAAACTTCATGACATCCATTCTCATTTGTTGCAGGAATGTGACTGATTGTGATTTTAATGTAGAACTGCTTGTAATGGTGTGTAGAAAACTGCTCTTGTCACAACTATTGTGAAACAGGACTGGTATTCCTCATAAACGAGGACCTGTATTGACTCTTTGAGTCCAGTTTCAAGTTGACCTTCTAATTGAATGGTAACTTTTTTCATAAGTGGTAGTTCACCATTATTCTGACTTGTGTTCAAGTCAAAGAGAAATAGGGTATATCCCTTTCCATATGATTTAGCATCTGTGAGTTTATTTGGATGTGTTGACAAAACATTATGAAGTAGTGTTGCATACTGCCCTTTGGAAAAATCTATTTCCATCAGACGATGAGGTAAGCTTACATCATTTACCAGAAGAGACAATGAACTGACATTGTAATGGTCTGATAGAAATGGATTTAATGCATAACTTCTGTTAAACTGTTCTGCTCCAACAATTGCCACAACAACCTTGTTTGGTAAATTTCCATTGAACAAGTTATCCAAATTTATGTTCCTCTGTCCTTGTGCAAGTGGACAACATTTGATAGTTGACTGTTTGAAGAAGTACTCAGACACTCCCTTTTCCATTGCCTTGTTATGTGCTGACAAAATTCCAGATCTGACATCAACCATCATTGCCTTAAAGATAGCCTTTTCAATGACAACTCTGTACTCCTTTTCTGGGGTGCCTGACATCAGCACAAAACTTGGTCTGGTGAGATATAATTTCAGATCAAAGTCAACACCATTCAGTAAGTACTTGTCAATACTAAAATTGTCTTCTGCTAAATAACCTTCCATTTCAATTCCTTGTGCTGTGATATTTCTGCGATCATAATTGCCTTGGGTGTATCATCAAGTGGGTCATGATTACCATCTGGGTTCTCATAGAAAAGTTCAGTGCAGAGCATATTTTTCATAGTCACACTTTGACATCTGTACAGCAGAGTTTTGATATAGCTTTTGTTTTGGTAATTGCTACTGCTACTGACTACCTTTCCTCCAACTAGCACTTCTACATCACTCCAAAGAGACTGCAGCAGATGATTTATGGGGAGAACAATATCATCATGTGGAGCATTTCCATTTTTATCTTGAATCTTTGCTTTGATGCAAATCTTGCAATTTTTCAAGTTTATGTACTTCATAGTATGTCCTGATATTGAAAAGTGGATAACATTGCTGTTTGGAGTAATTCCAGAAATAGGATGATAATTGATAAGACATCTTTCTTCAACTGATGTGTTAGTAGGTGGTGTATCAAGCAGGGCTAATTGCTTGACATTGGCATCTTCTGAATGCTCATATATCTTTGCCATTTTGACTTGTTTAAGAGAATATGTCATGAAGTGAAGCTGAAGTTCTTTTACATTTGTTTGTGTGAGTCTTCAATGATGTAGATTTTTTTTCTCTTTACTGCTCCTTTCCTATCTTTTGATGGCTTAGATATTTTTCCTTTCCTAGTCTCTGATGGACTGTGAGAAGTAAAACTTGGAGTCACTTTTGTAGGCTTGAACACTGGTTTGTTTTCTGTTTCTTGTCTAATTTCTGATTCAGCCTGTGCTACCATTTGCATTGTGGGTAAAACAATGGTTGGCTTTACTTCTTTAGCATTGTGTGCTTTGGTCAAATCTTTTGGCTTTACTTGTTTCATAACTTGAGTCATGTAATGATGCATTCATTTTTTAACATCTTGTGTGTATGGTACAACTTTCATGGCCATAGCTATTTCCTCTTCTTTTTCCGAAAATGAAATGTACACCTTGTTGTCTTTGTTAAGAATGAGACCTGATTTCCATTCTGGTCCTATATATAGACTTCCAACATATTTATATTTGTCAGCTTCACATTTAAGTAATATGGTCTAATTAATTTTTCCATTTGACTTTTACCTTTTCGAACAGTTGTGTATCTTATGATACTATCTTGACTGTCACCCATAAGCTGTGCAGTACAGATATTGGAATAAATATAAATATCTTTTACTGTAGAGTCAAAAGTTGAGGTGATGCACAAAAAGTCTACCAATGCACACTCATATGCATGAGTAAAATTTAAATTTTGATTCAAACATACTCGAAACTTGCTGGGAGTGTTGTCTGGAAAGTATTTCCTACTGTGTTCACTGTTCACAACCACATAGAATTGATCCTCCATCATTTACTTCAAGTTGATTAATGAGAATAAATCACATTTACACCTGCTTTATATAAGATTGGATGCTGGTTGCCACAAATTGAATGTATCTGAATAGCCTTTCCATTTGATGAGAACTTCTTTCCTACCATTTTTCATTCTTTTGGACAATATCTTGTCGATGCAAAATTCCAAGTCTTCTTCCTTTGTATTTATTTTTATCATTTCAGGTTCATAAAAACACCTGCAATTTGTTCCTTCTTCAAATCTTCAAGCATATAAGTAACAGGACGTGTTCCATATCTCCATCTAATTCTAAATATATCTTCTGTATATGTCTGTCCAAAACATCTGGAAAATGGATTTTGAGCTCGACTTACTCAAACTAGATCCCCCTTACTAAATTTAAACTTTAACTTTTTCATCTTAGTAGACTTCTTAGGCAGATATTGCTCAGCCCAGATGCCAGCTTGATTTTCCTGTTTGACAGAAACTAGTGCTCTTTTAATTGCGCGGTGATAGGTATTGTTGTAACCATCGACTACATCTTGCAAATGATCTATGTACTTATTTGTCTTGTTATGATACATATATTTGTATAGCTTTCTCTTTATTGTTTGAATAACTTGTTCTGCATAGTTGGCCTTCATTTGATTTCTTGTAATCTGTTGATATATTTCCCTGTCTGCTAAATATTGATGTACTTGCCATCCGGCAAATTCATCTCCTGCATCTGACCTAAATGTTTCTGGCTGCAATTGACTTCTATTGAAGATCCTTTTAATAGCGTTTAAAGTTTCTTTTGTTGTCTTGTTTTCCATTGGTTCAGCATAAAGATATCTTGAAAAGATGTCTATAAAAACAGCTATGTAGTTACAGCCATTATTGTATCTTGAAAATTTACTCATGTCCATTAAATCAACATCCCACACATCATTTAAACCTCTTGTAACAACTTTTAATCTTGAAAATCTGTGAAGAACTGGATGATGAGAAGTGTATACATCTTGTTTATTTAACCATTCAAATACTTGTCATTTAGTTACTTTGGAACCAGATTCCTTTGCATGTCACCAGAGATTTAGACCACTACTAAAGACTGTAGTATGTTTAGGGTTGAAGTATAATTGCTTTAGTAATCTTTCATCTTTACTCTCCATGTTTCTAAACATTAACAAGGCATATATTTGCTTTAACATTTATAAATATAGGAAATAACACAATAAATTATATAATTTAAATACATATTGGGATTTATTCAGTGAATAGGAACACAGCACAATATGACATACAATGTTAAAAAACTATTTTGGTATCATGTAATGACCATAGGCCAGTGTATTTATTTTATCATTCAAAACATACCTCTTATCATCAATAGGTGACAACAAAATTTTAGTAACATCAAAAGTGTACAATTTATGAAGTTCACTACCAATTCTCATCATTCTATCTGTTCTGGTTTCACAGTTGGTCAAACATGATTTATACATGTCATGTCTCAGTACAAATTTGTTTAAAGTTTTGCTGATGCCTTTACATGTTCTGGCAGACCCCTGTGCCCATAAGATAGAATACATCTTTGATCTTAATCCCACATATTCATGTACAATGTTACCACACATCTCATCCTTGAATTTCCCCAACACTTTCTTGTTGTCATAACTGTACAAGGGATGGTTTTTGGGGATACTCAGAGCAGTCAAGTTCTGAATGGAAGTCCCTCATGTCAGCATACAAATTATTAGTGTTGATCTCTAAGCAGAGACTATAAGTGTCAGTAAATAATAACTTCACTTTATCACCATACCTTATCTTGATAACATTGTAATAAAAAACATACATGAGAAGGTTTGCCAGATTGAGAATAACCATCCCAGCATAAATTGGTCTATTCAATAGTAAGTTTGTGTGAATGGTACTAACAGCTGCACAGTCTTTGCTGAACCTCTGAAATGATTTCACAAAAGGTTTCTTCATCACTTTGCAAAATCTCTCTTCTTTGTGAATGATTTCAACATTTGTCCTCTTTCTGATGTTTTCAATAGTCTAAAAAGGGATACAACACATTATGGTCATCCTAACATAAAGACACTTCTTGTATGGTTTTGTATGTAGTGTTAAATAGGTAAAGAAGGATATTACCTTTCCAAACACAGAGTTGTTCATCAGCTTGAAGAAATTTTTCTCAAATGTGTTCTTTGCCTTTTTTCTCTCTTCAGTGTTGAAAGCAATGTACTTTTTGAGCCAGGGTGACTGATTGAACTTGATGATCCTGTGGATCTTTGTCAACCTTAATCCAAGCTGGATATACAATTTTAAAGTTCTGTAATGAATGACATACTTCTGCTTGTTGTTAAGATTGGGTACCAGCTTCTGACATACTGCATGTGTAAGATTAAGCTTCTCCAAACATCTCTTGTTTTGAGGACTCAACATGTCCTCAGTGATGTCAAGGTATTCAGGAGCAGGGACATAATGATTGAAGTAGTTGTGAAGATTCACTGGCATTTCCAGATCAACTTCAAGGATGAGGCCCTCCTGATCATCATCAGAATTGTTCACGATGTCATTTTCACTGATGTCCTCTGTACTAACCCACTTGAATCCATCAACTAGTAGAAATGCACTCATCCCCTAACCTGCAAAACACATTAAGACAATTGTGTTGTTTAAGTGGAATATTAAGAATTATAAAAAAATCCAATATATCAGTGGTATTTGGCCTTAAGCTTACCATAGAGATTGTTTGCATCAAGATCTATCAAGAAGATAGTATCCTCATCAGAGTTGTATTCTTCTATATACTTATTATTGGCTCTACTGTATCTTGTGCTGATGGTGCTAACTCCTCCTCTAACACCTAATTTGTCAACAATGTCAAAAATTTAATGTTAATATAATTTCTAGATTGATTGAAATGTTTTGAATAGAATGATTGCATTACTGATCAATGATCTTTTGAATACATACCTTTCTCAATCATGAGATGCATATTAATATCTGTAAGTAGCTCTAAATTAACCCCTGTCATTTTTAGAGCAGCATCCCATGAAGGTAGTATGTGCAGAAGAAAGTCTCACCTTTGTGCCTGTTCAGTGAAGATAACATTTTATTTAAGTTCTTTATAAGACAATAATGAAGCTTGTCATTGCCTTGTATTAGGAGATTTACATGCTTGTCCTTCTGATCTGGAGATATGTAAAGAGGATAATAGTTCTCCTCATATGCAAAAACATTAATAGATATGTTGTTTAGTCTCTCAAATTTGGGAATTTGTTTTACTGTCACAAGGTATGAAATGTCTTTCATATTCAGTTCATGTTCAAATGTCATTTTGAATGTTCAGTATACCTTTGTTGAGATAAAGCTTTTTAGGTAGAGGAACATACTGGGAGCCTTTTAGAGGTTTATATGTTCCCATCAAAAGTTTCAGATGCAATACCTCTTCAATCACCCAACCAGAACCTTCTCTCTGAAATGTCTGGCAGTTACTGTACATCTTCATGTATGCTCCATTGACTTTCTTGCTTACTGACTTGGGGTCTTCATTAATAAGGGTTGTTGCACATGTGCTGTTAAAGAATCCTACTGTATGAACCTCATTACCTTCAGCATCATACTTCACAAAATTGATACCACAGGACATGTGCCACTTTGTTCCTTTGTTCCTATTTGTTTCTGTTCTCACATAAGTTTCAATATCTTCTTTTCTGTCACTAAAAAGTTGTAAAATATCTAATTTCTGAACACCATCCACTTCAAATGTAACAACTTTCAAGGCCTTGTTAAGAGCAGTTTCTACTCCAGATCCTTTTAGTAATTTCCTGGGAGTTCTCTTCTTCTTCACAGTCACTGTTTGAGAATTCAAGCCTGTCATGCCTAGGATGAGATTTAATATGGTTTTGTAATTCCTTTACACTACCTACTATCATTCCACAAACAATACATTCATAACTCTCCTCAACCTTGGCCCTTTTAGGGGCACAGTGTTGCACAGTTAACTGTCTCTGCTTTTGTTGTTTTGATCTTTCATAATGTGTCCTTATATGATTTTGAAGGTGTTCCTTTCTTCCAAAAGCTTAACCACATTGGTCACACAGGTGATATTTGTCATGTGTCTGAAAAGATCAAACCAAGTGCAATAAGTAAAATTATATATGACTGTTGAAAAGCAGGATCTACAATAATATGCAAGAATATTAAAATTATCAAAAATAGTTCACATAATATGAGTTCATGTAAAATACTATGTCAAGGCAAATAATGAAATAATAAAAGAAATATGAATTATAAATGAGTAAAATCTGAAATTAAAAAATAGGATATCCACAGATTTACTGATGGCAAAGCCAAGAAATCTTTTGGCTTCTAACTATGTCAAAGTAAATTATGAAATATTAAAAATATTATGAATTATAAATGAGTAAAATCTGAATTTCAAAAATAGGATATCCACAGATTTACCGATGGCAAAGCCAAGGAATCTGTGGGGTCCTAATGCACATTATTGTATGGTAAATGTAATATGTAAAATATTCATAATGTCAATAAAAAATTGAATCAATAGAAATGTTAACAAAAATATAAAACTAGAAAAATTCAAAATAGGATATCCACTGATTTACCAATGGCAAAGCCAAGGAATCTGTGGGGTCCTATTTTCAAATTGATTAATTAATAAAATGATAAGTTTTCATTTTAAAATTATTGGTAAAAGATTGATGGACAAAGCACCTTTTCATGTCTGTTTCCTCTAAATCATTGACCAAACACCTTGTCACAGCATTTAAACTTCTTTCCATCCATGGGGGATGTTTCCTCTGGAGCTGTGGATGTGGTCTGATGCTGGGCTCTTCCAAAATGATCATTTTATATGGTTCAGGCTTACAGTTAATTAAGTCCAAAAAACAAAGGAGATGCTGGTAAAAGAATGCAGCATTAATCCAGTTTCTATTAGTTTAGATGAGAGCAACAATGAAAAATCCATATTATTTATCCAGTCCTATTGATAGTTATGCTGGTAGATCAATAAAACCAGAATGCAGCATTAATCTAAGTTTCTATTGGTTCTGTTGGTTTAGATGAGGTCAACAATGAAAAATCCATGCTATTTATCCAGTCATATTAATTGACCAACAATGAAAAATCCATGTTATTCATCCAGTCCTATTGACAGTTATGCTGGTAGATTGATAAAACCAGCATATCCACCAAAAGGTATTGCATCCATCGTATCAGCTTGGGCTCCACCCAGTTTTATTTCATTCATGTATGATTGGTCAGCCATCTCCCAGCCTCCCTGCAGACTCACCATTATTATTTTATTCATCTTTTTAATCTATGTTAATGTTTAATTTTAAAAAATTTTTTTCACTCATCTTTGATTTTTTGTCTTTAAAATGTATGCATTTGCTTTGGTTAACCATCTCCATCACACTTTGACTGGTCTATTGTCTACATCCTTTCATCCCCTAAAGTGGCCTAGAACTCTCACCTATACCCTACTTAGGACCTTGAGAGCCAGTAAAGCCAATTCAGAAAATTTGATCCGATAGAAGAGGCCCGATCACTTCAAATGAGTATTCAAATTTAGGTAATGGAAATACAGTTACCGATATTAGCTCACATACCCTGATCCCATCACTGCTACGATTTACTCTCAGTAATTATGACACTATGAGTTTAGTGGTTCCACAGGTCAGCGGGAATCGAACCCAGGTCACACAGATCCATCAGGTCAGGTGTAATTAATCCACAAGGCCTTATCCCCTAAATGGAACTAATTCTCAGACAATAAGATATAAAATGGGATGTATTGGGGGAATCAGGAAATACATATAACTCTACTAATTTGAAGAAAATGATAAAATTTCGACTGCAAAGGTTTAAATTCATTTAGCACGATTTCCCATACGTTAAAATGTAAAATTGGGACCAGCACAAGACAATGTAACCTTAGACATGTCAAACGCGTTTTACACTTCCCTGCAGGAATTTTCACCACATTCATCAGATTGTAGAGATTGGAACAGGGGTAATGTACTTTCCAATCAAGGCCAGCACTCTGGTACCAATCTTACACCTTGATGTCGTAAATGTAGAATTTAATTGTCCAAAATCTCTGCAGCACCAGGCTTGCTTCAATGGTTGTCGCTATCCTTTTAGCTCTGGGAATAGAACCTGAATCACCTAATTGTAACAGCATAGCATGCTAACCACTATATCACAATGGTAACGATAGAATTTCTATTTTTCTCATTTCAGTTCATAAAAATCAAGAATCAGGATTGGACAGTGGATCCCGATTATTTACGTTCGGAGATGAAACCTCTGGCATTAGTAGAAGATCTGTACCCGCCGAAGGTAGAGACGTATCTATGGGTAACAATAGGAGGAACCTAATACCAAGTCATAGTAAACGTATTATGTGGATGAGAAGACGACATGGGATACAATTAATAAATGAGGTGAGGCACGCATGCATGCACACACGTACACACAAGATTAGAATATTAATTGAATTCTCTCACATGCCACCAGATGCCATAAGAGGTCCATCTGCCTTTTCATGATGCACCTGTCCTTCCCGCAAAAGCGGGCTCTCCATCCAGTATTAAAACATTACGCAAAAGGTTCACAAAAGTTAAAACAAAATTAAGACTTCAAGAAACTGTTTAATTTATATTTGAAAAAATTAAAGAAAAAATAGGCAAATACATGGCTACGATTTTTCAATTGATGTTTTAATAGAAGGTGGAAGGGTGGGGCGGTGGGGGAGGCAAACAAAGAGCTTTCCGTTTTGTATTGTATGTAATTTTCATTAACACGAACCTACAAAAGATTTCACTTCTTTGATTTATAATTAAGATGTTAAATGAGTCGTTTTTGCGAGGTGCATCAGGTTTTGGGTGTGACTTATTGCAACCTACGTGCTAGTAAAATATGTGTCGTTACTACTCTACAATAGTATTATTTTTGTTGTCAGCATTTTTCCACACCCTCCCTTATTCCAAGGTCATTGTTATTGGGATTATTATGAGTTTTTGAAATGTTTAATATCATTCCCGATCTTTTAGGTCAATGCAATGTACCCACAGTTTAGCAAAATATAAGTCGCAGCTCGTGAAAATCCTATCATTTTGAAAGCGGAGTGAACAAAGAAATGCAAATTTCACGCTGTGCCTTTCACGTTCTATTGTTTCAAAATGATAGAGATTTCATTCTCTTATTCATTTTATGGTTTTGTAGTTTGCATTTTACAGCTGAATTTTATTATGAATTGAGTTAGGATACAAAAAGGTTGTGAAATATTGCATCAGAAAAACGTTGACTATTTGCTGTTCGAGGTTTGTGTCTCGGTAAATATGACCGGAAGCACATCCTGTGGAGGTTTGTTCGCACTTGATTCACAGGAATATAAATACCATCAGCCAAATGAAAAATATTGAGATTGGAGTGTTAAAGAAATTGTTTTATGTGTCGCCTTTGACAACATTATACAGATTTAATATTGTTTTCTTTCATTGTAAGACCACTGGATTTGTTTCTATTATGGCAAAAAGGATAGAGAAAAAAGAAATACAGTAAAATGATTCTGCATTGGACGAACTACACATTATCCAGAGAAAAAGCAATTGGAGGACAGTAGGTTCGCCCAATATAGTACAGAATACTAAGTAAAAGTAAATTTGATAATTGAGAAACAGTACGTGAATGACAGGGCCACTGGTACCTCTGTGCTTGAAGTGACTCAAAGATTGACAGCAACCTTAAGCATTCATGGTCATATAATCAGTTTAAATGAGATTAGGTACAATACACATTGGCGGATCTAGGGGGGGCGTGGGAGGTGCGCGCCCCTTCCCCCCCCCCCCTACGGCCCAAAATTTCTTCATTTTCATGCAGTTTTGGGGGATTTTTGTGCAAAAATTGGGTAAAAATCGGGGCGCCCCAAGGTTTGCCCCCCCCCCTACAAGAAATCCTGAATCCGCCACTGATACAACACAAGGTGTTGTGATGATGTATTAAGTCAAGTAACTATGTTTAAACGGTAATGCATTCATGTCACACAGTGTACATGTTAAGTGTTCTGTTCATATGTACAGATCATGTTATTATAGAACAACACAATGATCTGTGATTCATGACCTTTTGAGCTGAAAGTAGGGGTGACACCACAAATGCGACTAACCGACCAACCGACTGAAGGTCACTTGTCGAATAGTAGATCTAGTAAACGACGCGAGGCCTAGACCAGGCCAATTTTTAATCATGGTAAATAGTCTGATAATGCTTGCCCAACTCCGCTCACCAGTCCAAGTGTGTTTGTACCATTCAAGTGATTCAGCAGTAAATGTCCAACAGAAAATGTTTTTATTTCAAACAGCCTGTGCACCGAGCTTAAGATGGCAGGATGTTAAATGGCCGTGTATGTGACCATGCACGCCATCTTAAGGCAAGTCGAATAGTCGAAAAATCAAAATGGTGGAGTGTGTAAGTGAACTGAAATGCATGAAATAAATTTTTATTTTTATGCCCTTTAATATGCTACAGTGAAAGAAATACTTTATGATACTACTCTTCTTGTGGTTTGCAAATACATATTCAACTAATCGATAAGTTTACGACTATCGGTGCTTGACTAATCGTCGTGTGTAAATTTCCAGTCGTCGTAACCTTAACTGCGGAAGCTGCTGTGTCAGTTTAAACAATGATTTGGCTTTCTTCATTTAATGCATTTTCAGCAAAACATTGCTCAAGATTTATGCTTCACTTTTGACTCTTGAAAAGGTGATTCTCTTACTAAACAAATTAAAGATTACTACATCAATAAGTACTATGTTTGCATGCAAATATTCAGATCTTTATTTCTTAGTAATCTCAAGGAGTTCAAGATGTCTTATCGTGGTGTAATAAAGACTTTTAGCATAAAACGTCATGGCTTTTAGGTCTCTAGTCTGGAGTGGGAGAAAAAGTAACTTGAAAAAAACAATACATGGGGTGAAGTTTCTGCTTTGGTCAAAGGATGTATTCCGTTTGGATACGAGTCTTTAAATAGACAAAATCCCTGTGAGATAGTGACACCTTCTGATTTCTCCAGATAAATTTAC
>JBCAUI010524699.1:0-11671 GCA_038406195.1 Haplosyllis anthogorgicola | reverse complement strand
CCAGTAAGCAGCCAGTGCTGCCAGGAACACACAACCACACACATGCATATGTACATACATTCAGCACTCAATAAAACCATCTAAGGCAATACTGCTTGTGTCTTATTATTTCACCCTTAGACAGTAGGAACGTGTAAATACAAAAACATACCCGTAATGACATGTAAATAAGGTATTCAATATACTAAATAATTTACAAAACACGTTTGAGCCATCAACCCATATTAACCCATATATGGGATGTATATGGGCCAAATACGGGTTAAACAATATTATTTACTCATTATGGAGTATTTCCCGACTATTTGACTCATTTCATGACATAAATTATACATTTTAGGACTTTCTACCTACTTGTAGCCTCTTTATTACAATATGGTGTTGAATTTGACTGAAATGGGCCTATTATTGCTCAGAACCGTAAGGACGCATGCTCAACTACAACTCTTGCTGCAAACAACCACTACACGTTTCCCCTACCTGTTTATAAACTTCATGAGTGCAGTGCGCAATTTACAAATGGCGAATGCAAAATCTCGCCCTGCCGTTAGCATTCGAGATTCTCAACCATGGTGACGTGACGTAACCATGGTAACTCTTTATTCAGGCATACCAATAGTATTATGACGGTGATAAAGAGAGCCTTTTCAACACTCCACCGCAAACCAACCAATCCACAAGTCCCGGATGGAAAAAAATGGCGATAACACTTCTTGAAGGCCTGCAACTTTTTTGCAGGGATTTTTAACGAAAATCCACTCACTAAGGGAAAGTTTGAAATATTCCAGTTAACAGTATGTTATGTAAGGAAGAGGTATGTCTGTGGTTCAGAAATCTCAGTGGTCCGAAGAGGGTAGACTTACTGAGCGGACTGTTACAGATGTGTCTGCCGCTAGAAATAAGATTCATAGGATCATGTGTGGAAGACCTGGCCAGGAGAAACTATCATTTCCTTCGGGAAGCAGAGATAAAGGCTAATGACCTTAACGAAATTAAGACCCTCACAAACATGTTTGACGAGGTTACAAGGAGTAAACTTAATATTTATCTTGCTTTGCTTCATTCTGCCAATACAGTATGTTCCAATGCGTTGTACAACACATTGACATCTATTGAACCATTGCATCAATGGACTCTCTCAAACTTGCCAAGTATTGTCAAAATGAGGTTAGCGGAGGAAGTTTTACTGTTGTACACTATGGCAGCACATCATCCAGCATTCACATTCATCCAGCGTCAAGTTCTACTTGAAAAATTACAAGCTGTGCAGCAGATCTTGGATTGCGAAAAGGTATTTATGGTTAAAACCGTGACTATGCGTAATTGTAAATGAGTAATGAAATATGTTTATCATTTGGAATTCTGTAGGACTTCTGAAAAACTGACGGTAATCATTAAAATAGAAGCCGAGACTGACGGTAACCATAAAACTAGAAACCTAGAGACAAAACGAAGATTCTTTTATTGTAATGTACTCGCAATATGACGTTAGAAATGGTGTTGGCATTCAATAGACCGACAATTGAACACTTACAAACTACACTTGTCCCCGGATATATCGATATTTTTGGTGCGGAAAAATGGCATCGGTATAAGCGGGATATCGATATAAGCGGAACAAATATCTACATATTTTAATTTGACTGACTGCAAGAGATTGTATCGATATAAGCGGGATATCGATATAAGCGATATCGATATATCCGGGGAGGAGTGCAGTTCTTTCTATCAAAACTTTTCCACAACTCGTGGTTTTCGGACTTGACATGAAGTTTAACAGTACTGTAATCAGTATTGTAAGAACATTTTATTTCCCTCTACAGGTTCCCCCTTTAAAAAGCCTAGTCCACATAATGTAATATCACATGCACAAGAAGTAGTGAGCTGTTAAATGTAAGACAGTATGGAAATTATTTTTAACGTTTTATGTATGTTGGTTGTTGATTCTAAAACAGAATGAAGCTTCCGATTCAGCATCGTCAACTAATTGCAGTGTAAGCAATAGTCCTGCAACTACCACAGTCATCAGACAGCACAGTCCAAATCCAGCCAAAAAAGGTAATATATCAGGTAAACACTCATTGCGTCGTCATTTTGCCGTAACTCGACTAGCAAACATATAGTAATAAGTTATTACGTTATATCATTACAGGGCTCAATAGTATAAGCAGGAAATAACTTGATTTTAAACGAAGAACATTGTCAGAAAATATTTCAAACTTCATTTGAGTAATGTTTATTTGGACAAATATGTTTCGTCCATCCAAATCAGCTTGTCCAAGTGTAAAAATGTATCGGTTATTTCAGTGCTAGAGAGTGGAATAGACTAGAGTGTCCCAAACTTCGGTCGTCAAGGACTCTAACGCACTACTGCTAAGGGAATCTTTGCAAAGTCGTGCATCATGATAATTAACATCTTACTGCTATATTTCAGTTTTCGTAAAAAATGTAGAGGTGAAAGGATCACAGAGAACACCAGACAGGAGACATGAATTCCACCTCCAGGTAATAGAGAATGTTTTTCTGTCATATAAAATACAAACGACACTACGAATGTGCTGTTGTGGTCATCTCAGATACGATGTACGCGATGATAAACTGAGTTGAACATTCAGTGTTTTTTATGACACATACTTCATTATTTCTTTTCTGTTCTGTTTAGGTGATATGGTCTGACGGAGAGGTTACGGAAAGCTACAAGACATATCAGGCACTTCATGGCTTTCATGCTGAAGTGAGTACACTTCATTGATGTCAATTGCGTAAATTCAATTCTCGGCATTAGTTATCTTTAGTTTCGTCATAGGAGTTTACTATCCGCAGTTTTGCATTATCATGGACAATTGCGAAATAAATTTCTCGGTTTTATTAGTACCCTAAGCAAGTGAAATATAGTATCTCTTGCACAGCAAAAACGTTCGTTTACTTATACAGTTTGCTTATGTTGTATTTTGTATACTTACACGTTGTATATATCTTTTCACTGTAGTTGATAAAGCTCTTCCCAAAGGATTCTGGTGCACACAAACAAGATCGACAGATCCCTTTCTTTCCAGCTGGTAACTTAACAATGAAGTTATTGGTTATAATCTGAACTGTCAAAAATCGTAATTATAATTGCTTAAATATTATCAATTAAGAAATAAAGCCAAGTGATGGATTTTGAATAAACTTCCACAAGAGTAGTTCTATTTAGTAGTTTTATTTCATGGAAAACTTTAATATTTACAGAAAAGGGACCAGGACAGATATATCACAGTCAAAAAGAACTTACGGAGTTAATGCGCAAATATTTCAAACATTTCGTTGACTTACCTGACCATGTTATTCAGTGCGGGCACATGTCCAGATTTCTGCAGAATAAGCCGCCTGAAAAAGAAGTGAGATCACCTCTTATAGTGAAAGGTATTTACATGTGTATATTATACAGTACTGGACTTGGTTTATCAGACAAAATTAAAATGGTATACACCAAAAGAAGGAATTAAAAAGGCACCTGAAGAAAAAAACATAAGTGTTTTTTATATGAACTTTTATTTGTTTATTTGAACAGGTGTTGAAGATGAGCCAGTATCCCCAAATGTTCACAAGGGATCTATTACTTTTTACAATTCCAACATCTATGAAACAAGAAGATCGTCTTCAGGTAAAAGAGGACTCCTCGGTCTTTATTTCTGTGATGATATTCGAGTACTAAAACTGTCATAAATCTGTGAATGATTACACCCGATAAATCGTTATCAATATGGTATATTGTTGTAAATCTTATTGTATGAGGGTGTTTGTCTTTTCAACAGATCAGCATGTTCGGTCTCCTGGTCGACATCAGGTACCAACGGCATCATCGGTCACAAGTCATTCAAACCAAAGGTAAATCTAAACACATTTAAACGGATTTGCTAGTTCCAAGGTTATTACGTTATTGTAACATAAATTTTCCTACTTGAAATGTCTTGGTTGTAAAATGGTCGAAATGTTTATCTTTGCAGACATGTTTACAGTAACACAGGAAGTTCGCCATCACCATTTAGTTCACCTATGCAGTCACCCCTATCATCTCCCCATGTGTCGCCGTCGACATCGCATTATAGCAGTCGGCCGGCATCGCCATGGTCAGCTAATACTGGAAAATTTGATATCTTGGCATGGCTTAAGCAAGCACGTTTGCACAAGTATCAAGATTGTCTTGATAGATACACTCCAGAGGAGGTATGTTAAAACCGCGGTTAACGCCAAAATGTATAGTTTTCATTTTTGTGATTTTGTTTTAAACTAAGCCTATTAATCGCATTAATTTTCTGCATTACAGCTGTTTAAGTTAAATGACAGTGATCTAGAAAATTTGGGCTTGACCACGGGTGCCAGAAGGAAATTTCATACGGAGTTAGAAAAGCTTAGGTTTGTGTAGATTAATATTAACAGACAAATGGGTTTTTTTACCCAAATTTACTTGTATTCATAATTTGTGTTTGGAAAAGCGGAAACTCGAAAGTGATTAAATAGTCTTTTAAGGTAATTGTTTTTAATTCCAAAGGATCTTTGAAGTAATATTAGATACATTTAAATCAGTGAAAGTACTGATGGTGTCGTCTAGCTTATAAGGCTTATTTTTTTAATCATTTGGATTACATTGTGCTGGCAGGATTTTCAAAGTGCGGCGATCGGAAAAAAAATAAAAATAAAAATTCAACTTGGCCCCTAAAAAGCTAAACTGTTTCTAAATATCAATAAAATTGAGATTTTTCTCAATCAGTTTTCGACGGATCTTGTCCGTGACAACTGTATTTTGACCCGTGCAACGTGTTTCAGCAGCCATTTGAGGTTTGTTTTTTTGGAAATCCTGATTTCAAAGTGCGGCGGGAAATGTAATCCAAACAATTAAATAAAAAAAGCCTAACCGCAAGAACATGGTATCATGTACACCACTGCACAATTACGCGACGCTAATTATTAGTGACAGTGAGCCTTCCCTGTGCTCGTCTGTATGCCGTCCATCTTGCCATCAGAACGTCTTGTTTCCACCGACGTTTGTCCAGATAAATTTGCCTCTGGTTGTGACAGGTCTAAGTGTTGCCAGGCACAGTTTTGTCGTGCCAACTCGTCTTCATTAGCGCACATATGCGTGCCGAGCAACTCTACGCCCTGATTTTCCTTCTGACAAGCTCACTCTTGATAAGATAGCTGGGGGAAGGATACCGTTGTTCTCCTTGGGACTGATAGAAATATTTATAAATACACTCCTCCCCGGATATATCGATATCGCTTATATCGATAACCCGCTTATATTGATACAATCTCTTGCAGTCAGTCAAATTAAAATATTTCGATATTTGTTCTGCTTATATCGATATCCCACTTAAATCGATGCTATTTTCCCGCACCAAAATTATCGATATATCCGGGGACGAGTGTAACGAGACTCATAGTCATTTTCTTATCTATTGTGGCCATACGTATTTGTTGAAAAGTCTACTCTTTCTTCTAATATGTTGAACCGTTCTTTTATAACACATGGAACAACCGGACATTTCAATTGTGTTTCTTATTTTTTATTTTATTTATTTATTTTGTTTTGGCACCTTTACGTTTTACCATAGGATATATAGTAAATTTCGTACTACAAAGCATTAATTACATAAGATCACTTCTACACTTCCCAAACGTACCCAAAACGTCAACCAGTAAGATCGCTGAATGTTGCGATATATGCTATTTACAGACCACCCTAAACGCGTTTCATAGCAGACTAAAGCAAACTCTTTTGCTTTACGTTTGGTAACGTTAGACCACATACGAAGGCGGTTTGTTCGGTACTTACTTCTGAAATTAGACAGAATTTACCCCACAGATTATGGGCAATTCTAAGCAATTAGTATCAGACGGTCTGCTATTTACTTATCTATCTGTACGTCTCATAAAAGTTAACCTTCCAAGGTTCATGTAATCCAAAACATACATTAAGATATCTGTAAACAGTTATTTTTATCCGACAGTCCACACACAAGCTCGTTTACAAAGCATCTGGTACAAGGGTTGCGAAAGAAGCCAATCAGTCGGAAATCTGTGTTCGATTACTGACCGCCTGTAAATTAAAGGCCGACGGTCAGTAAAAGATCCAAGGTCACTTAAAGGTCAAAGTTCTATTTCTTTGATAGCCACGAATAATTACATCCAAGACGCAAGATATCCTACCATTTTCATGGTTTTGAAACGTACGATATTCTTCAAAGAAGCAAATTTAAAAATAGGTCCAGATGGACCTGAGCTCATTTGGCAAAATCATAAAACTATGACACTATAGGTACAATATCATATGGATAAAGATAATGTGTCCAAGATTGGATCCCAAGTATATCATCTATGAAAAAACAAATATGGCTGCCAAACTACAAATATAAGTGGCATCTAAATAATTTGTAAAGGTATTAAAGAGAGTATGCAGATGCATACAACTGCCAAATATGAAGTTTGTATCATTAACTGTCTGTCCATGAGTAGGGTTCAAAGAAAAAAAACAAATATGGCTACCAATTTGAGAATAATGTTCACAGCAATATAATTTTTGGTAGGCTTTGAGATAGGGCATAGGTGCATATGTGTGTAGGATATGAAGTCTCTATGATCAACAGTGTGCTAAGGGTGACTGTGCACAGACGACAACAATGCCAATGATGACGACAATGACAACAATGACGACGAACAATTCATGATTCTATAGGCTCTTTGGCAATTATGCCAAATGAGCCAAAAATGGCAAAAAGAGAATAAAATACAGGAAATTGAATTGTGCAAAATGACTATCCACCGGGAATGTGCGTAACTAATACGGAAATTATATTGTGATTACAACCTTATTGGTTAGAGGGACGTCATCTGAAACAGCCTCTTCTGTAGTTTTATTTTATTTTAGTCTTGGTCTCAAAAAAGCAAATTCTGATTGTTGAGGAGTGAATGTCAAAGAGGGTTTGCAATGAAATAATCCAAATAAATTCACGGGCAACAATATACGAGTATTTTGCAAATCGAATTACAACTTTAATCGCAATCTCATCCGAAACCTGTTTCTTCACTCATTGATAACACTCACTCAGCCTGTGCTTTATCCTCGCATCATTATCACTAATTATAAGTGAAGTCTGCGGGGCCCACCTCCCCATTAAAATATACGCAATGACTTGCCAACAGCAATCCGTGCTGCCATAACATTTCTAATGCGAAGTGTCCTTCCTAATTATTTGTGAAAAGCCAGGAGATTTCCGCTTTCAGGTGGTTAAAAATACACTTTCAGTTGCTGTTTAGATATTGCGTGTAAATGGGTTTAACCAGAAATACCGGAACCATGTAGCTCAACCGTCTCTTTACAGTGTCACTTTCGAGGTAACGCAGACATGAGCTGCGTAGTGTGCGTGCAGATATTACACGCGCATTCGTACGATAACATGCAACTTAGGACATTCCTGACAAAATTTTATTACATAATACAAGCCATTAGAAAATCCAGACTGACATCTGATCCCTATCTCTGTGTGGACTGAGGGGAAAGAAACCACTATCAAGTTCTTGCATCCTGCTTGGAACTACAATTTTTGTAAACTCTTCCGGAAACAGAGTCTCTGCATGAACCTTTCGTGTACGAAACGGTTCAAACCTTTAGGTCAAACATCTGCGTTCTATTTTTCTTCAAAATATTTCCTTTAAAATCTATCAATGGGTTGCAGTATTTTGTAATAACGTTTACTATTAGATAGTGCAGTCACGGATCAAAGGGTAAGGCTAGTCTTTCCCGTCCCTTCACCTCCCCGAAAAAGAAGCAACTATTTCGGTTTATTAGACCGCCTTCCCAAAACAAGGCTAAGAGTCTGTAATCAGCTTCTCTTTGTACAGCTTTCCTTTAATTTAAGTTAAAAGGTCTTAAGTGTAAACGACTTCTCTAATCGATGAGCAATACATTTTTTATTTCGAACTTGTAACAAATTGTTTTTAAAGCTAGTTTTCCGCTTTTAAATATTTATAAGTAAAAAATAGACGTTAAGACTTACAGTCGATCGTAGAGTCTGACTTCGCACGTGAGGGGTTTGGACACCCAGTGGATAAAGGCTTTTGGTTTCCCTGTGTCTGTCGTTTTCTTGCACGTCACTTCCAGTTCTGTTACTTTACCTTCACCATCCTATGAAAATAAAAATAATACCGTAAAATTATTCTTATTGAAATTAACAATCTTTTGCAAACCAAAGATAAATGTTAATAAGTTGGTTTTCTGATAACCGACTGAAAAGAAATTGACACGTAAAATGTAGAAAAGTTTCGGGCTTAGTGACGTCAAAATAAAAAGTAAAGAAATCATTCTTACGAATATCAATTCATTTATCGAGATAAGAACAAATATTCATTTGATTCTGTAATTCGCCTTATTAAGACGTGTCCGTCATTTACCTTTTTCACGTTCGCAACAGAGATGACGAAACCAGCGTGTCGCAATCCAACCGGCTGAGTGAGCGTCAACCTCTTGTAGTTCTTATCTGCCTCCTGAAAATAACAAATACAAAACATTACAATTTAATGTACAATGAAACTTGCCTTGGACGAAAGTTCCTCTGACCGAACTCAAAGCAATGTGTCAACTATTTTCCAATCACCAAATTCATTCCTACTATTAATTTCACATGGTCTTGGGCGAGCACACTGTTATTCATTGGCGTTTTCCATTGCACAGTGGGTAGTTCACAAGTCAGTTTTCACTCTGGTGTACATTATATGACAAACATTTAAGATTTAACAGAAGGATACATTTGGAAACATCAAGATACTTAAATACAAGAATAAAATAACGTACTTGTGAGGAAAAAGGGAATATGTCAGTTTGAGGTTTTCTGCGTAATACACACGAACTGCGATCGCTTTGCTGTAAATTACCCAAAGTTAAATTTATTCACGGATCCTGGAATATCCAGTAACCAATTCGTTTTTTAATTTTTTTGACATTTGTTTTTCCCATTTAGTTGAGCTGATAGGGGTTGTTGTTATTTTTCCTTTTGTAAACATGGCATAAGAAATATTTGTGGCTAATTCAGAAATATTACGCCCTCTTACACAGCAAAACGAGCTTTGATGAATCATCCAGCATATGGTTCCATCAATTTTCCCCTTTAAGATGCTTTCCTTTCCTTTTGACATCTTAATGATCATAATGTGTGACAGCAAAATTGAAATCCCTAATTTACCCAATAATTTTTATAACGAGCAATACACTTGAGCCTGTGATCATTCTACGTAATTGAGTTGAGTTATTCTACCAGCATCACATCATAAAGATGCTGCTTTACACGTTTGTCGACTCATCACAATACGATTTCGGCTCTTGCGAGCAATTTATGTCTTTTTCCGATACTCAGATTTTTGTAAGGATAACTATGACAAAATTTCCTTCATTCTGAGTCATTTACGCCACACCTGCGTTAAACACGTATATTTCTGAACTTGAAGAGCAGAATGATAGCGATAAAAATGACTTCTGTCACCTGATCGGAAGGTTTTTTCCCCCTTTTTTCTGGTACAAATGTTTTTTGTTTGTCTGCTTTTTGTTATATAAATAATTGTTGTTGCTAGATGCAGTGAACTATTGTGCCTAAAAATAGTTTGTAATCGCTCAGGAAAAAGTTATTGTCATGTTCCTCGATTTTGCATGATTTTTTTTTCGGACCAAGGTTCGGACTGGGGTAACTCTCTGGCTATGGGTTTCAAAGACGGAGTGGATTTGTCATTTCCATATTTATTAACTTGCATGCTGTGATTATTTACTTCTGGCGCCTGTCTGCTCAATAGGGGTGTAAACTGTATATGGGTATTAGCGGGTAGTCAGCCCGACCTCTTACATATTAATGTTTCAAACATTGTTGAACTGGCATTGTGCTCCATACTTCATAGGCACATACACACGACTGAACAGTTCATGTTTTCGCGTATGGGGGCGACAAAGAAACATACCGGCACATGTATCTTTCTGGCACGAATACATGTGTGCATCAGAAAACTACACACAAAAAATTCATACTAGTAACATTTTTTCAAAGAAACAATAATCCTGTACATGTAGTAAACAAAGAGTGGCGTCAGCTTTCCCTCAACATTTTTTATTCGAGAGGTTCAAGTTCAATGCATTTTATATCTGCAAAACCGCTAATGATGTCCAAAATGCGATCAAGTTATCTCTGCAAGAACCTGTTATTATACGACCACCCCAGGATTCGTAAAGAATAAATACTCATCCCAGAAGATGAGTTACATTTTTGCTAAGCTCCTCTTTCATCACTAAAACTGATCTTAATCTTGCTGGCTTCCTCGCCAAATCAGACCTGACAAAAGTGCGGCTTACCTTTCGCACATTAAAGCATATTTTTTCACAGTACAGTAAGGAGCCTCTTCATTTAGCTGTCAGGCTTCCCTCTCTTCCAGCACATTACACTCACTCACACGCCTGACAGTTCGTATTATACACAGGTAACATGATAGACAGACAGGTGAACTATTATCGCTGCTAATTTTGCAGTAAGTGTTTCGAGCTATGGTTTTTTTCATAACCTTTCCGTGACAAATTTTGTTGTTTTATTTATGAATGCTACCCACACAAGCGAGGTTCTTTATGCCTACGGTCATTTTCAAATCAGTAATGGATTCGGTAAGAAGTTCATTGACCGCTTCCATTATGGACCATCTTGTGATTTTTATGAGGAGTAAAGCATCTCTATGTAGAAACAAAAATTACAAGATCTAAACTTTCTAGTTTTGCTTGTCTACCGTATGTATTCGATTGAAAACTAAATTATAGGGTTGTTTCAAGACACAGTCAACTAACTGCCGTACCTCAACGGGAATTTATGAAGAAACGTAATTTACAAGTCCAGGTCAATGTCAAGTTTCCGTAATTCTTCACACCAGTTCTTTGTCCTTTTATGGTTTTAAGCAACAGGTGAAAATGCTATCACTATCAGTTCTTCCGAAGTCGAATAAAACCCTTTTTCGTTCCTCTACCATTTCATTTTAACTCTCTTTTCACTCTTAATGTTTCATCCGCTCCGACTCTACATTGTACGACACCATCACATAAAGAGCGTATTTCACCGTTGCTCAAATTACTCGTGATGATCTTTGAAACAAATTGACAGGAACTCTCAATTAACCGACCTCCTGTCATAAAATGCTGTCACATAAAGATTCCTTCTGCAATAGGGAATTGTTTAATTGTTATCCAACTTTGTTTTAATATACAGAAATAATTTTGGGTAATTTTGGTTTCCTCTGCAGCACTTCACCTGTTCATATGCTTGACATGGTATATTCTTTCTACAAACTATTTGGGTCACAATTTTATTTATAGAGTTAAAGCGAAACATTGAAAAAAATAAGTATAAATTAATCAATTTTGAGCCTTAAACATGCGAACTCTTCAAAATATCGCTGAGTACTTGTTTTCTTTTCGACAAACGGTATGAATATTAATATGAATATTTTGCCATTTGTTTTAATCTCTAAAACTGTATGTCAATACGCTAATTGTGTGCCAACACTAACCAGCTGTGATCTGGCAAAGTAACTGAATGCCAACACACAAATTGCGTGCCAACACTTCTGTGGATTAATCTCTAAAACTGTATGCCAACACGCTAATTGTGTG